>CM064875.1:17695673-17948173 GCA_032719365.1 Prinsepia uniflora
ATGTAGCATAAATGTACGTCCATCGGTATCCACAGGCCACTGCGGATTAACAACAAGCGGAATTCCAGTACACAGTTTTTGATCTATGAAATGTTAGAACAAACCACTTCAAAGTTGTAAGACAATTATGCTAAGCAGATTAGGATATCGTTATTTTAACTCTCTAAATTATTGATCATATTTAGTGATTATGTTGATGTGTCAATCAATGAATGGTCTAATATAAATATAGAATAATTTCATTTATTAATGATCTAATATGATCACTAAATATAGTTAATTTAAAGAATCGAAATAGCATTATTCTTATAAATATCCTAATTAGCTTAGCATAATTGTCTTACAACTTTGAAGTGGTTTGTTCTAACATTTCATAGATCAAAAACTGTGTACTGGAATTCCGGTGGATACGGATGGACGTACATTTATGCTACATCTCAAATCTACTCCCACAGTTTTTTTTTGCTTACTTTAATCAATGGTTTCAAACTTTCATAATCAGAATCACGTGGTTGTGTACTTTGTTGCGTTTGGAAGATTTAGATTAGAGAATATTCAATACTTAATTTAATAATTAGTAGTTTCATGATCATGTGTTTCATATTAGAGAATAATTAATAATTTTTTAACAATTAATAGTTGGCTCATGATCATGTGATTACCATTAGAGAATAATTAATAATAAACACTGTAGCAGTTGGATCCTGATCATGTCGCTGCATCGTACAGTTAATGCATCTCAACACTATTCGATCAATAGAGTAATCCTGAACATGAAAAAGTTAATTACACGGATACCCGATCGACGTACAAAATTGTGCACCTTTCTGAGTTTTTTATAGCCAAATATTGAGAATAAAAAATAATATGACACCCTTTAAAGTCCATCAAAATACCTCTCGAGGCATGTTCGTGTTTACTGAGACCCGTTGTTTAAGTATCAGCTTTCATACCTGGATTACAGTATTCTTGTGAATTTTTCGGGTTAAAATGTGTCACAATATATTATTTATATATTTAACAACTCAGAAAATATTCTTCAATTATTGGGAGGATAAACCAGTGAAACAACTAATATTATAAATAAAAATTCAAACAAATTAATCCAAAATTGATTTATTTATATTTATTGTATATTCTTTTTTCTCTTTTTGTGTTAAATTAAAATTAAATTTAACTTTAAAAAATAAGATCGACAGGCGCTTAATGCTAGGAATATTTATAAGAGCTTCAGAGATAATATCTGCTCATGCCTATTATATAATTTATAAATGTGATTTCCTAAAACTTAATTTGTTGTGATCTCCTTAGAACTTTCTTTTATGATAATATATAACACCACCTTGAATCCGCCGACTACCACTTCCTTTGTGAAAGTTTAAGATAAACTAAAAAATTAAGATGGCGGTGGAGAAGGTGGTTGTGAGCGTGAGGGATTCAACATTGGTGAAGCCAGCGGAGGAGGCGCCGCGGACAGCCTTATGGCTGTCGAACTTGGACGTGGTCCGTAAGGTGTCTCACACTCCCAGCGTCTACTTCTACAGGCCCAATCAACAAGGTGCAAATGACTCAATGTTGTTGGATCCGGCGGTTCTCAGGCACGCGCTTTCCAAGGCTCTCGTGCCCTTCTACCCCATGGCGGGGCGTCTCCGGCGACGCTGTGAAGATGGCAGTGGCCGTCTGGAGATTGAATGCAATGCAGAGGGGGTGCTGTTTGTTGTTGCCGAAACTTGGTCAGTGGAGGTTGATGATCTTTTGGGGGACTGTCCGCCGGCTACTGTGGACTTCGGCAGCCTGAGGAGCCTCATTCCTTCGGTTCAAGATTCCGGCGACCTCTCTACTTATCCTCTGCTTGTGTTACAGGTACATTTCAAATCTAATATTTGCTGTTGACACGTTGAAACCCCACATCTAGTAAACTTGAGTCCACGCTTTTGTCCGAATAATTGTTGTTGACACGTTGAAACCCCATACTTTTTGCGTATATATATGATCTTGAATGATGAATGATGATATACAAGTTGATCAGTTCAAATTAGCAATTTGATAAATGAAAAGATTGAAATGTGAGAAGTTACACGACGGGACGCAAGTAATTATCTCCTTTCTTAATTTTTTTGATCTTTAGTGCTGAGTTAATTATTTTTTTTTTTGGGTTGTATGATTTTCTTTCCGTACAAGTATATAAAAGAAACCCATGGTGTCCAGATAGGAGTTCAGAAACAGGATCAGAAGAGACGTTGAAGTTTGTGTGAGGAAGAAGAAAAAGGATGAGCGAACGAGAGAGAATGCACAGGGTTTAATTCTTTTTCATTTCTTGTTGTTAACTTACACAGATATCGTATAATGCCTTATATACCTCAAGGCTATGCTAACAGTCTCTTTACATAGCCACGATCCTCATGCCATGTTGCTCACTATTCTCTCAACTTCCTTAACAGAATTTACAGCTGAGAACAGCTGTATGCCAACTGGCATAATAGACTGCCAGCAAGGCTAGCAGCTTGGGACAACGGCCTAGCTGACTTAACTAACATGGTTTTGATCTAACCTCTCTAACAGTCACTGCTATGGCCTGGCCTAATCGTGTTCCTTTACAAACATCAATGTGGAAAGTTTTAATTAAGTTCATTTTTCCTAAAGATGATTGTGTTAATATTCAATTTGTATAATGTAATTTTCTTTATTATAAAGATATCATAACTTTCTTTCACTCGTACCTATTATCAAATTTGTTGTGTGTCAAATTATTTGGTTCTCAATAGGGCACATGTATGTAAGTTTAAATCACCCAACAAGGGCTCTTTTCTCTACATCATGGGGCTCATGTTAAAAAATACAAGCCAACAATTCAAATGTGAACTTATATATCAATTTTCTGAAATTGGACATTTCAATTACGCGCTCTCTATATGTATGCAGGTGACATACTTCAAATGTGGGGGAGTGGCACTTGGTGTTGGCATGGCACATTGCGTGGCAGATGGAGTTTCCGGTCTCCACTTCATAAACACATGGGCTGATATGGCCCGAGGACTCGACCTCACACTTCCTCCATTCATCGACAGGACATTACTTCGAGCTAGAGACCCCCCTGAACCTCACATCGAATACCATCTTGTTGCATCCATGAAAAACCCTCGTCGGGCAATGAATAACGGTGGCGCCGGTTCTGAGACCACGACAGCCTCATCCATGTTCCGATTGACGAGGGAGCAGCTCAGCAGCTTGAAAGCCAAGACTAAGGAAAATGGAAACACAATCAACTTCAGCACATACGAGGTTTTGGCAGGCCATGTTTGGAGATGTGCCTCCGAGGCACGCCAACTTGACGATGATCAAGTTACAACATTGCAAGTTGTTGTCGATGGACGGTCTAGATTGCAACCTCCGCTTCCACCCGGCTTCTTTGCCAATGTGATTTTCACCGCCACCCCCAAAGCTGCGGCCAGGGATCTCAAATCGAACCCAATATGGTATGCCGCGAGCTGCATCCGTGACGCGGTGTCACGTATGGACAATGCTGCCCTTCGATCGGCAATTGACTGCCTTGAGCTTCAGGATGATCTGTCAAGCCTTGTTCTTAGGGCTGATTCTCTTAAGTCCCCTAATCTTGGGATTACTAGTTGGGTTCGGCTGCCGACCCATGAGGCTGATTTCGGTTGGGGCCGACCGATTTTCATGGGGCCTGGTGGAATTCCATTTGAGGGGAGGGCTTTCATATTACCAAGTGCAACTGATGATGGGAGTTTAATAGTGGCCATTTGCCTCCAATCTGACCATATTAAATCGTTTTCTAAGTTATTTTATGATGGCATATAATTAGGACTTGATGGAGACGAAAATCGAGTCTGAGTACCAATTTTCTTTTGTAGATGATTATTGGAGATGAGTTTAAGTAGCAGGGGATTTGAAAGTTTTAATTTTGGGATTTGTTTGTGCGTACATGTTATTACTTGCTTGAGTACTTTTGTAAGCTTCATTATTTGTGTGGATTAATCATGTGGTGCTTTGGTGAATCAAAAATATTTTCATTCTTGTCAAATGAAAGAGAATTGATTATCTTAATGTTTATTATGTTGCATGAATTTATACGGATAGTTTTACTTTATATTTTAATGGCCAAAATATTCTATTGATCGTCGTGTTTAGTATAAAAAATATAGATAATCACTGTGATTTTAATATTTCTAATTTAGTACCATGTTTTATTCAGATTAGTAACTGTGTCAAATCTCTTCCATAAATTAATTAAAGTTCAAATAACAAACTCACTACACCTATGCCAAGTACTTGCGGCATAAGTCTCAAAATGGGATGAAATAGCAAATCATAACTGCAATTGACGACACCGGCCCCCCTTCTCCTCCTTCTCCATTTTTCTCCATCTTCTCCTTCTCCATTTTTCTCTATCTTCTCTTTCTCCGTTTTTCTCCTTCTTCTCCTTCTTTATTTTCTCCATCATCTATGTTTCCTCTGGTTTTCCTTTCCGTCCTTTTCGGCTTTTATCAATTCCACTTTTGTGGTGTTTTTTACTTCACCTTTTTTCGTGACTCCGAATATTTCTCCTGATTTGAGCCCTCTATCTCACCTTACCCTTCACCAAATGTCATCAATTGCAATTCACCTTGCACTCTCAACTACCAAGTTCCGCTCTGTCACCCTTTCATCAAAAATCTGTCCGGGGTTATTTTGGGTTGCTGTTAAAACCCACAATGCACTCATTGAACGGATTACACCTTGTGTAAGGATGGCTGACTCACTCCCATTTTTCGGTTGATTCTTCGGTTTCACTGCTCTCCTCGTTGGTGGCTATGACTTTGTGGCTCTATGGTGGCTATGGCGGCTTGGTGGGATGGCTGCAAAAGACGTGGGATTTTCTCTAATTTCAGATCTAGAGTTTCCATTTTGTTTTTTAATTTTTTTTTAAGTCTATTTATGTTTTTGGGCTATTCTTGTTCTTGGGCCTTAAGTTTCTTGTAAAGATTTACTCATAGTAATGAATATGCTTTTCTGATTAAAAAAAAAGGCCAACTACTTACTTGAACACCACCCTGAACACCCCCTCCTATCTCTCTCTCTCTCCAAATCCCTTTTACTACCCCCACCCCATCCTTGCCAAGCCCCTATGTTCATACCTTACTAAGACTCAATCCTCACAATAACCAAGCTCACCATTCTTGACATTTTTAAGACTTTTTACAAAATTAATTCCTTTCTTTTGACAAAAACCTTTTACAACTAGTCTTACCTATTTTTATGCTGTGACTGGCCAAGAAAAAGACCCAAAAGATGACTTGGACCAAAATCAAGCCCACCATTAAGGTCCATATCCAAAGCCCACTATTGTGGCCTATAGCCTAAATCTAGGTGTTTTCTATATAAAGGGAGCCTTTTTCCCTTATAAAGGTCTCTGAACTCTCTATCTCTAAACCAGAGCTATCACCTCTTTGCATTCTTTGTCTTCCTCTTATGCTCAAGGCCTAATGTAACATGTACAAATAAGCTATTACTAATGAGAATAGAATAACACTGTGGATGAATCACATATATACTTGTGTTCCTTGCGTGTGTAGCCTTCACAAATACGTTGGTCTATTTATTGAATCAATATTGGTGGTCCGCGAAAAGATTACAAAAATTCATGTCGGTCCCCGTTCTTCACATTCTTGATAAAACCCACAAAACTCAAGAACACAAGCCTTCTAACTAGAAAAATGAGCTATAACCACCCAGGGAGATAAATTGCCTAATTACTTATGTTATTTGGATTGGGGGACATCTACATACGCATCTACTTGTTGACATGAGGAGAGGCTGGCTGCCGACATGTTCTTCCTCCCGAAATATTCATTGAAATCACCCATCACAATCCATGGATGCTCCCAACTAGCGACAAACGTTGTAGAAGTGTCCTGGATAGTGAGGCATATGATCTTATGATTGCCGTAAAATCCAATGGTACGGAAATGCAGGACATCATTGGCAGTGACATTGACTTCAATATGTCCCCGCGAAGGGGTTAAAAGTTCCACATATATACTTTGCCAGCATATGAGCAATAGATCTCCTCCCATGTCTTCCTTTTTAACCATCAAAGCCTGAGCCATGTCCAAGTGTACGACAAATATTCTCCATATAAGTATCAATCATACGAATCTCCATTAAGAATACAATATTAGGATGCTTATCTCTTTAGAGATTCTTGAGAGAACGAAACAAAAGAGGATTCCCCAACCCCTAGACGCTCCAACGCAATAGAATCATTCTAATAGACGAGTCTGCTCACCTGGAACCCACCATGGAGCCTGAACCTCAATATTAAGTTGAGATGCATTTGATTTCCCCCGCTTATGTTTTGACCACTATTCATCTCATTAATCATTTCTGCTCCCTTATTAGCCAATAAATCCCCATATGAACTACTTTATAATCGTTCCTCCACCTATGATCCTCTTCGTGTGTTTGGTGGTCATTGCTATGCTACTATTTTTCAACCCCTTCACAAATTTGATTCTCATGCTTGCCGTTGCGTATTCCTTGGTTATCTCGTTGGGCAAAAGGTTACAAATTATTCGAATTATAACCTAACAAAACTTTTGTTAGTCATGACGTTCACTTTCATGAGTACATTTTCCCTTTTTCCACTCTTTCTCTGCCTCCCACTCTTCTCCCTTCTCTCCTAGCCTCACTGGTCAATTCCTCTACCCAGTTTCGAGACTTGTTTTCTGCTTCTCATTCCCATCAGCTCATGCCTCAACTCCCAAGCCCAATTTCCCCATGCCTCTCCACTGACCCAAATATGCTCCAACTGATTTGTTCCCCAGCCCAACCTTGCCCTCATTGCATATGGTCTGGTACGCTCAAACTAAGCATTAAAGTAAACACAAAGTCACACTCAACACTTAATAAAAACATATGCAAATTAAAATCCTTTTTTTTTGTAGAATATAGCATTGATAAGTATTAATCGTTCTTAATTGGGGATTGAAGGTACCTAAGCATGATTATCGTTTTATTAATTAATGTGGGGGGGGGGGGGGGGGGGGTAGTTGATTGTTTCTGTTAGCCTACGTGATTAACTAATCTAAATTAACCTAATCTATTATTTATATGGTCAACTCATCTTTAAACCTAGCTCATTAATAAATTATGCCAATTCCAAATCTACGAAATTTCATAACCTTAGTTCTACGAACAACAAACATATTATCTCAAGTACGTGCTCGGGAATTGCATCTATACACTTTCAATGATCTAGACTGGAACTGCCCTACATCTAATCAAGCATTAAGCACAACATACCAGTATAACAAAAACGAAGATATTGAAACACATGGAAGATTATTGAAATTCATATAAGATATAAAACCATAATTATATTAAAGATCAATCCAACAAAATGATCATTCAATAACAAAAGACAATCACATGGTAAAGATGTCGTGTTACACTTTTTCTCTTCAGGAACTGCCCTATGGATGCTAAGTGGTTAACACTCCTTGGTGAGACACTCAGGAACCACCCTATATGTCGCGGATTAAGTTGTTTATGATGGAATATGGTGTGATTGGATTTTGCTAAAGAAATCTCGAATTGATGAAAAGGGAAATTTGGTTAAGCAAAGCTTTGGTACAAAAATGGGCGACCCTTTACAAAAAAAAAACCTAAGTCTCTCTATTTATAGGAGAAAATTAATCTTAAAAAAAAATAGGAGTTTACAATTTAAATTCTAAAAGGAAAAGTATTAAACTAATTAAATTAAAGTCCTAAAGGTAAAAGGTAATAAAAATCCTAATTAAAAAGGTTTCCTAAATAAAAAGGAAACAAATCCAAGCTTGAATTGGACAATTTTCCACAAGAAAGAAAGAATTAGGTGCTGGAATTTGAACAGGAAACGGTTTGATGGAAGCCTACTGAAGGAATTGAAGAATTTCGGTGGGTGCTCGCGGAATTAGGGGCTTAATTTTGGTGGTCAATAGGCTGGTGAATCCAATTCGGTAGGCTTGCACTGAAGCAGGGTCAAGGAGATCGCTGGACGCGCGCTGAAGCAGGGGCAAGAGGTTCGGTGCATGCACACCGAATAAGGGAAGAGGAATTCGGGACGCGCCAGATCTACAGTTCAGCAGACGGCTGTTGACCTTGTTCTTGGGCTGTTGGGATTGGTTCGGTAGCCTTCTACTGAATTTCCTTGCCCTTTTTGGTGGCTCCTTTTGTTTCAGTAATAACTTATTCAATATAACTCCGATTGAAGTGATTCTTTGGCCTAAATTTTCGTAATTCCAAGCCCTATCCAATTTTGCACATTTCTCACAAAATATGTTATTTTCTCCAATTTTTTGGTATTTAAACATTAAAAGATAAGCATAAAAGGTATAAAATGATGCTTAATTCAAGGCTTATCATGGTCCCACCTACTTTATCCCTCGCTGCAAGCGTTATCCCCTAGCTAGCAGATTTGTCACCTATTAATCTCCAAACCATGGCCAAATTACCTTCCAATGACCTATTTACCCTATCCCTTGGCCATCCAACTTGTCACCTAAACCCATTAACAACACCACCTTCCCATTCCACTACTCATGCCCCTATTCCCACCCGTCACTCTTCCCGTCCCACGAATCCTCCCTCTAGAATTATGATTATCATATCACTAATACTGTTCTTTCCCAGGTTCAACTGTTCGACTCCACCCCACATCTCAAAGGTACAAAATATCTGTCATCTGCTTTCTTTTCTTATTCTTGTTTCTCTATTCTCTATCTCTACTTTTTAGCTAACATTTCAGGTCCTACAATACCATTTTCGTATTCTTAAGCTATTCGAGATCATAATTGGCAACATGCCATGTCTGTTGAGTTGGCTACTCTAGCTTACAACCATACTTGGACTCTCATCCTTTTTCCTCCTAGACATAAGCCCATTAGTTGCAAATGAGTTTACTAGATCAAGTACAAATGGGTCCATTGGCAGCACATGGCACATTTGGGTGCCAAATGCTATACCAAGTTGAATGTATTGATTAAATTGAGACTTCTTTTCCCCAACAGTCAAGCTCACTGCCCTTTGTTGTTTACTCATTATTGATGTTCATAATACATTTTTTCATGGGGATTTAGATGAGGAGGTCTATATGGATCCTCTTCCCGGTCTTTATCAATAGGTGGAACATCTTGTACGCCGGCTTAACAAATCCTTACATGGTCTCAAATAAGCATCTGTAATTGGTTTTCCCAATTTACTCTCTTAACACAAAAGTCAATGGTGGTTCTTTTACTGCAGTGCTTATCTACATGGCGATATTCCCCTCATTGGGAATGATTTTCCTGAGATTCAGTCTCCCAAATCCTCCCTCCTTAAGCACTTCTGCATCAAAGACCTTAACAATCTGAAATATTTTTTGGGGAATCAATTTTCTTATTCATGCAAAGGTATCTTCATGACTCAATGAAAATATGCACTTTGGACATTTTGCAGGATACAAGTCTCCTTGGTGCACGTCCCGAGACTTTCCTTATGGAATAACATCTACAATTAACCCCAATAGATAGTGTACTACGAGTGATGTCTCGACTTGGTATAAAAGATGACAGGACCCTTCCTTAAACCACCTCGATACTCGTGAAAGTGTCTGCTCTCAGTTGATACAAAAACCTTTAAATTCCAAAAGTACCTCTAAACGAACTCTAATCGACCCAAAACCACCCCCATTGGATTCAGCTCGTTGAAACCTTTTGGAAAATTTTGGCAATGACTCGAAATTCATGCCCACGTGCTGGTGGAAGGCCGACGACCTTCCCCCCGCACCGCCCACGCCTGTTGATGTGTCATGCTGACGTCACAAGCAGACGTGGCATGCTGACATCAGCTCCTGCTGACATAGCACCTTGCAGATGTCACCCTACCTACTAACGTGGCCCTGACATATGGCATGCTAATGTGGCAGCTGACGTAAGCCCTTGCTGACATGGCATCTGACGTCCATCGAACAACCTTATGCACTGCAGCTATAATGACACGACCCATCCTAAATCTCCTCGGGATTAACGCGGGATGTGCCATGCTCCCGTCTGACACGAAGTGTCAGACAAGCGATAACTCAAACCTCAGCCCATTCGGAGCTTCCAAAGAGCGCCAGGATCGGTGGAGGAGTGCGATGTCCCAGTCTCTGCTACAGCTCGCATCTATGATCAACATGAAGAGCATTAAAACCATTAAAAGTTATGAGTGGACGAAAATAAATAATTTAATAAAACTCATTTCATAAGAAGACATTTATGCCCTTTACTAAAAAGCATACATGCATTCGAAAACCGACAATCAAATCATTTACTTAAATAAATCATTGGGGCCTTGGCCCAAAACCATAAATCCAAGTATGTGGGAACTCAGCCCAAAACCGTAAGTCCAATCATGTGGGCCACTTCCCAAAACCACCAACAATGAAATACCATTTCATAAATCCAATAAATCTGAAATCCAAACACATAATCCAGTGAATCCATAAATCACAATCCAATCAAACATCATTATATACCATTCCTCGGCATCCCAGATGCCTGGCGTCCCAGACGCCTGACGTCCTAGACGCCTGACGTCCCAAATGTCATGTCACGGTCCAACCTACGCATGCTGCCGGGGTCTCATCCCTAGTCAATCTCTGATATCCAAGATGTCTGACGTCCTAGATGTCTAGCAATCCTGCTACTGAGTCACTATACAGTCCAGTCGCTCCGTGTAGTGAGCCCTCGTAGGCAATGTACCGTGACTATTCCAGCGTCCCAGACAACTGGAGGAGACAATCCATAGATATAAGAATGGTATATGGAAAACATTTCATATATCCTTTCAAAACCTTCCAAATAGGCCTATGCCTGGGATCTCCATAAAACCATCGTAAATCCAGAAATCCAAGTACTCAAATCCAAATCTGTTTAGGGTCTCCGAACCCGAAATCACATTCAAAAACCAAAAATGGGACTCATGCCCGATATCATAATCAACTAGGCCTCTAGCCCGGTCATGCAAACCAACTGGCCCCCGGCCAAATACCTTATTAAATCAAATGGACTCCAAGTCCGAGGGTTCGTAAATCAAATGGGTCTCAAGCCCGGTTCCATATTTCCAAATCCAAAATCATACCATTGAACCATTATTAAAATCACAATCACGTAGAACTACAGTGTAAAATTGCAAACTTCGAAATGCGTGTAAATAAGGAAATTACCTCGAAATACATGTAAATAGGTAAATCACCAATACCACAATCATCATCATAGAAATCACATATGTAAAACATATATAACAGTTATACATGCATCACAGTTTAGAAAAAAAGGCCCACCCACAGACTGTCCTAGCTGCCGTCTTAATACGCGTGCCACAAGCCTTCCCTAGGCTAATTCACCATATCCGGAACTTCTGAACCTTCCTAAATCATACTAATGGTCACTAACGGACTCAATAAGGTTATATCTAAAACCTAGGAACAATATCGGCTCGGGAACGCGTCCCTGAACATGCTTCCCGAGGCTAAAAACCTCGATTTGACTAGCCTATCGATCTTCGATTGACACGAAACCACCGCCATTGGATTCCTATCGTCAAAAACCTAAAAGATGTTAGTGGTCCCATCTCAAGTACTATTCACACATACCCTAACGTGCCAGGTCAACTCTCTAGTCAACGCTGCTATAGTAATGATGTCGTCATGCTTACGTTATCACTGACAAGTGTTAGACTGACACGTGTCATGCCCTGGTTGGTTGCTGGTCTGACATGACAGAGCCCATCCTAATCCCCCCGAGATTACAGTGGAATGTGCCCTGCTCCCGTCCAACAAGGGGTGTCAGACAAGGGATAACCAAGAGTCACTGCCCATACGGGGCTTCCAGAGTGCACAAGGATCGATGGAGGAGGCGTGCAATGTCCCAGTCCCTGCTGCAGTCGCATCCGTGATCAACCTGAAGGGCATTAAAAGCCAAAAGCTGTGAGTGGACGAAAATCATTAAGTTTATTGAACACATTTATAAGACATTTATGCCCTCCAATAAAAACGTATGCATGCCACGAAAACCAGTAACCAAAACGTTTGTTCAACCAAGCCATTAGGGTCTTAGCCCAAAAACCGTTAACTCAAAACCAAGTGTGGGAACTCAGCCCAAAACTGTGGAATAGCACTACGAGACATATTAAACCATGTGGGCCACCGCCCAAAGCCATAAACATAAATCCATAAATCCAAAACCATTTAGGGTCCCCGACCCGAAATACCATTTCAATAACCAATAATCCATTTTTACCACATAAACACAATCCAACCGAAAAGCCATTTCATAGATTCATTAATCCATATTTACCATTACCATCACCAGCATCCCAGATGCTTAGCGTCCCAGACGCTTGACGTCCCAGACGTCATATCTCACGGTATAATAAGCGACGCGTGCTGCCCGGGGTCTCTCCGGGTCCATATCTCTGACATCCCAGATGTCTGACGTCCCAGACGTCTAATCATAGCAATCCTGCTCCTGAGTCATCATACGGTCCGGCTGCTCCGTACAATGACCCCTCGCAGGCAATGCACCGTGACTTCCCCAGTGTCCCAGACATCTGGAGGAGACCATCATATATTCTTGTATCCAGATGGTATATGAAAACAGTTTTATTAAATCATTTCACAACATTACAATGGGCCCTTGCCCGAAATCTCCATAAAATATCACAATTCCATGTAGGGTCCCTGACCCAAAATCACATTTATTAAACATAAGGTCCCAGACCCGAAATCACATTCATAACCCAACTGGGCCCCATGCCCGATTTTGTAAACCACTGGGCCCACGGCCCGATTTGTAAACCAACTGGGCCCACGGCCCGAATTAGTTAATCAACTGGGCCCCTGGCCCGATAATATCACTCAAATGGGTCTTAGCCCGTTTTCATAAACAACTGGGCCCCTGACCTGATTTCATAAAGAAATTGGGCCCCTGGCCCGATTACGTAACTCAATTGGACTCCAAGTCTGAGGTTTCCAAACAAGTGGGTCTCAAGCCCGAGTTTATCTTTCCAATTTTAAAACCATTTCATGAAATCATATCCAAGACCATAAACATGGAAAATCCGTGCAAAACTGGAAAACCTCGATTTACGTGCAAGCACGTAAATCGCCTCGAAATACGTGAAACCGTATAATTTACCAATATCCAATTCAACATCATACAATCACAAACATAATACATATAAAACAGTTAAGCATGCATAGAATTTATAAAACCAAAGTCCACTCACAGACCGTTTAACGGTACGCCTCGATACGCGTGCCATCGGCCCTCCCGGGCCACACCACTATCACCGGGACTCCCAATTCTGTCCAAATCACATTAGAGGGTCACTAACCTCTTCATTAACATCCTATCAAAGTCCCGTAATTTTCCCGAATTTTTAACTATTTTTAAACTTGATTTAAAACCTTCGGACGTCCCGAACAATATCGAGACGGTGTCCGATCGACACGAAACCAATCCCAAAATGTTCGTTACATTAAATAGGACAGAAGTCATGTTGACCTCACCTCGAGATTCGTGTCCACGTGCCGCCGTGAGTGGCTGCGCGTGAAACCCACGCGTCTGCTACAGTGTCGTCGTCCTTACCCGTTTATTTGATAAACGGGTCCTGCGACCCGCGAACAGACCCGATCAGTTCCCTATCAATTCGACACCAATACATTCAATTAAACATTCAGTTAGCTTCGTTTTAGTTCCAATTAAAGTTCTGTAACATTGATTACACAAAACCTCACCTAAAATCCCACGATTGGACGATGATCAATGAAGAACACCCGTCACTGTACAATCTTCGAATTTCCACAATTCCAACTGATTTCTTCCAATTGATTCACCCAGAAGCATCAATGGACCATGAGGAATTGTTTCCCCACTTCAATTTCATCGTTTAAACACTCCACGATCATGACTCAACCTTCAAACTCCTTTTCTGTCACCAAGTGTGTTCAGAGCCAAAATGTCGCCAAATTTCTTCGTTCTTTCGACGATTCTAATCGTAGTGGTCTCAGGACGATCAAATTGAGCTCCATTTCGATCCTCACGGCCCTAGGATTAAATTTCGAATTTTCCCTCCCAAAATCCAAATTATCCATTCTCAGTTCCCAGCTTCCAATCGATCCCAGTGTTTCCCTTTAACGAATTTCGTCTCTCAATCCACTCAATTCCCCACTCTCAAGCTCAGCAATGGGAGAGGAATGGTGGACAATTCAATCTCTCCCTTCCCTTTTTTCCAATGTTCACGGTTCAGAGAACAAATGGGGGGTGTGGGGGGGGGGGGGGGGGGGGGGGGGGGGGGGGGGGGGGGGGGGTTAATGGAAAATAAAAGGTTTTACAATTAATTAACAAATATTAGACATAATGATGATGTTGGGAGGGAAACATGGATCAGATGTTTGGGCTTAGATTAGGAGATGGGTGACACTTGTCACTCATCCAGGTGTGCACAGTCATCAGTTACTATTCATTATTTTATTATTATTTTAATCGAAACCTCGGTTCGTTAATTCGTTCCCGTGACCATAACTTTGTCGTCGGAACTCCGATTTCGGCATGCCGCTTGTCATTGGATTCGTATCGACAAGACCTACGTAACCGTCCTTGGCCCTCGTTCATCGGACCTCCCGGTCAAAAAGTCAACATTTGGCCCTTAATATGCCAAATTACCAAAATGCCCCTCAACTTCCGAGCATCATAACTTTCTCCTCGAATGTCGGAATCGAACGTGCCACCTGTCTATGAACTCGTGACATCCCGAACTACGTCACGGTCATCGGTCAAAGTCCATTTGACCGCCCGATCAAAAAGTCAACATTTTGCCCACGACTAGGGGCAAAACGGTCATTTTGCACATTTTGTCCGATTTCGCCCTACTAACCACCGATCAACCTCACTAATCAAGATCATTCACTAATCCAATCCCGGAATTCGGAACGGGTCGTTACATGACATGTCTGACATGATGAAGTCTGCATGACGTCAGCGTGTCATCATCTCTGTCATTCGATCGGGTCAGCCCGAAACCCTACAACTAGGTTACCGTGACCCGCGGCTAGATCTGACCAGTTCTCCCAACTCCGGCCACCATTTCCATTGTGGTTTGTCCCTATATGCTCGTCTAAGCCTCCTCTAAAGGTCCATGAACTCAAATCCAGAAAGAAGTTTGAGATTTATACCTTGGATTCAAACCCGTAGCCCAGTTTTCCTCCTCCTTATTCCTCGCTTTTTCAGCCACTTGGATCCACGAAACCACGTTCAAACCTCCTCATTTTGTCCCTAGAACATGTCCCAACACACAGAAACAGCCCATACACGTCAGGATTTGAGGTTTCAAAAATGAGGAATATGGGTGGTTCTCGGGTTTTCCAGCCTACCTCCGTCGTGTCGCCGCCATGGGTCCTCCAGTCGACTCCTCTGGCGTCCTAGCCTCTTTCTGGGTCTAGCCTAGTGTTGGTTCGAGGTGGGTTCGTGTGGGTTGGACGGTTTGAGCTTTGGGTAGGGTTTGGTGTTCTTCACGGGTTTGGGTGGTGCACGGGTTGAACAAGATGATGGAGATGAACTGATGATGTTGAAGATGATAAAGATGATGGGGAAATGAAGGGTGAGGATGAGAGGTAAGTAGATTAGATTAAGATGATGGACGGTGGGGGGTTTTGGGTTTTTGCTCTTCACGGGGAATATGGTAAAATATGGGAGAGGGAGATGAAGTATGATGATGATGAGTGATCAGATGAGAGGGATGAAGGGTGAGGATGAGTGGACTGAGAGAGAGATGAACGGCTGGTATGTGAGAGATGAGAGATGAGTGAAGGGTTAATATATAAAAATCAACCAATAGGGCAAGATCCACAAATTAGGAGAAAAGTAACCATGGGATGAGTGACATTTGTCACTTATCCAAGGGTCCATAATCATTTATCAGATTTCATTATTTTATTATTATTTCAATTGAATTCGCGAGACGTAAATTTAACAAATTTTGCTCTTGTGACCATAACTTTTCCGTCGCGCGTCTATTTTTGACGTGTCGTCTGTCTACGGACTCGTGACATCCCGATCAACGTCACGGTCATCAGTCCTCGTATGTTTGACTCCCCGGGTTAAAAGTCAACATTTTACCCAATTTCAAGGGCAAAACGGTCATTTTACACCATCCGTCCGAATTCTCTCAACTAATCCCCTATTAGTAATACTAAATCCATAATTTTCTAATATTTAATCCCAATATTTGGGACGGGTCGTTACATATAACGAAAAACTCTAGAAACCTATAAATGTAATGTTTGAATTTCAATTGATAAAATCTTAGAAAGCTAAGGATCCATGTAATAAATAAATAAAACTTGCATCCCAAAATGTCAAGCTGTTTATTGTTCTCTAAAAACTTCAATTGCTTAAAAAAACTACTTAAATGAGATATGTTGATGCAGAAATCGTTCGGTTATGTGAAATTCCTTCTCGATCCCTACACACAAGAATGAAAATCAAACGAGGTTAAGGTTGAATCCCCGGGGGGTGGTTCAACCGTAAACGCTCCGATGCTTGAATCAGGTTTCTGAGAGAATAAACCGACAAAGTATTTGCAGGAGTTTTTTTATTACCCTTGGAAGTGATATGAGACCTTCTATTTATAGAAAAGCCTTGAGGGCCACCGGAGCGTCTGATTAGTTGAAGGAGAAAGTGTTAAATAAGTGATTGTACTGAGTGTAATTACTTAATCATTAATAAATAAATAATTCGCTGGGAAGTTATTTATTATCTATATTGATATGATTATTTAATATATTTAGCTGGTAAATATATTAAATTAATACGAAGATCGTAACGTATCGACGTCGATTTTACCAAGGGCAATATCAGCATCATGAGAATTGTTGGCCACGTGCCAGCTTCAGAATATTCCAGTAATTTATAGTTCCACAAATGCCCCCACATTGCTTAGGAATTCAGGGAATCCTAAGGGATGTAATTTTTATTACGGTCCCGATAAACCTTTTTTTTTTCTGGGAGTTGGACTCCGCGTTGCTTGGAACAACTAAAGTCTTATTAGACCTCGATGTTGTCCCAATAAGAAATAAGAAGCTTTTGAGCCAATATTTTAGTGGACTCTTGAAGCCTACTAGAGATTAGGGTTTTTTCTTTCCTCTTTAAATCAACACTTGTAGCCTCGAATCTCAAAAATTTAACTTGAGCAGCCTTGGCGTTGGTGTGATGAAGCTGGCTATGGGCACTGCTCGTGCGTGGCTGGGCAGGCACTATGGAAAAGTGGAAATTATTTCTTCTTTAATTTTTCCTGTTTGCAGGTGAGAATTGAAGCTCGAGCAGAAAACAAGCCTCAACCCTGCAAGAAGCTCTCACAAGTGGCTGCAGACTGGTTGACATCAACGTTAAAATCTTGCTCGCGGTCATGAGTAGTGTGGCGTTGGCAGAGATGCAACGATGGGTAGAGCAAGCAAGGCCTCCATGGTAGGATGTCAGGAGGCTGAGTGTGCATATTTTGAGAGCTTTGGATGTCTGATTGCAATGATTCAAGTGGTGGTCTGCTCTACTCTTCAAGACGATCATTTCAAGATGTATGAAGGCATACTTCTGGGGAAGTCTTGAAGAAATAATTTTTTGGGGCAACATGTTGTAAGACCATCTGGTGGCCTATGCGGAACTTGTTGTAGCTTTCAACTTCAAGATATGATGGACTTGACATCAACACGCTCCTCCAGTTGACATGCTCGTGGTGTTTTGTGGATAGAGGAGCTTGGCGCATTGACAGACACATCATCTTCAAGTGCGGGTGGAGCCAACATCAAGGCCTTCCATAAGAGAGGCGTGAAGTTCCATGACTTGAAGTGTGACAAGTCACAAGGCGATGCGTACTCCAACTTCGGAGCGAGGCGCGCTACACTGCAGTGAGGGTCATGCTACAGTGTAGGGCGAGGAACAGCAGCATACAAGGCAAGGTGCAGCGGAATGTAAGGCGAGGTGCTACAGAGTGCAAGACGAGGTGCAGCAAAGTACAAGGAAAGGTGCATCAGAGTGTAAGGCAAGGTGCAACAGAGTGCAAGGCGAGGTGCAACAGAGTGTAAGGTGAGGTGTAGTAGGTTGCAACAAAATGCAAGGCGAGGTACAGCAAGAGGTGATACACTAGATGGAACGAGGTTCTCTTTCCAAAGACTATGCTCCTGGTGCTTAGTGGGTAGAAGAGCTCGGTGTATGGATGGACTCGTCATCTTCAAGCGCGAGTGGAACCAACATTGAGACCTTCAATGGGGGAGGCGCGAAACTCCATGACTTGAAGTGAGGCGTGTGACAAGGCGAGGCGTGCTCCATCCTCAAAGCAAGGCTCTCATGACGCGAGGCGAAGTGCATGTAGTTCCATGAAATAACTGAAGCTTTCCAAGGAGTTTCTTTGGATGATAGATGGCCTTCTAGAGACTTGATCTTCAAGGTCTTACTGAGCTCAAAATGGGGTGGTAACAAGATGGAGCACGGAGGATTGATCATGTCCCCTGCAAAGTTTGAGGCGTTAGACATCATCACCTAATTGAAGGAAGAGAGCTTGGAGATGCCATCATCTAGACGCTGAAGCCAAGTGGCGTGAAGAGACATGGCACCAAACCAACATTTCACCTTGGAGTTGAAAGTCAAGTTGCTTTGTAGCCATCGCAGAGTCAAGCAGTAGTGAAGTTGCTTTTGTGAAGAAGACTATGGTAAGTAAGTGATGTTGAGGAGGTTGCCCCCATTGCTTGAAGAAGGCCATGGAAAATGTGTCACTGAAAGTCCACGATGGGATGATCGAAGGCCTCCGAGGCTTGCTCATAGGTTGACGGAGAGGCTCTGAGGTCGTCCTGGTCATGATGATGAGCTTCATGATTCTTCTTGGCTTGTAGTTTGCTCTTGGCATTGAATACATGTTTGAGCATTCAACTTGTAAATTTTCAACTTCTTTAATTTTCATTAGTAGAAGCCTTCCATTCTTTTATTTTTGAGTGTTTTGTGATTTTCGGAAGATTTGACCTTCATGCAGTAATTTTGATCTTTTGACTTCTTTTTAGCTCCGAATTAAGTGTCGTTGGTGGGGTTGGAAAAATGAGTTCCATACCCTTCTACTGCCGTTAAGCTTGTTCCAAGACGATCTGAATTGAGCTTTGTAGGATCGGTCAAATCTTGTGCTCGTGCGCAGGTACGTGCCACTGACTTTAGCGTACAAAAATGTTCGCAGGGAGCTCGAAACAACTCGGAATTGTGTGAGATCAGTGTCCATGGAAATGTTACTTCCATATCTTTCTGATTCCATCAATTTTGTTCCGAGATGACCATAATTGAGCTTTTTAGGACCGGACGAATCGTATACTCTTGCGCTGGTAAGTGCAATTGACCTTTGTGTACAAAAATGTTCGCTGGGAACTCGTCACAACTCGGAATTGAGTGAGATCAATGGTGTTGGAAAGCTGACTTCCATAGCTCTATAAATACGTCAACCTCATGTTAGGGTGATCAAAATTGAGTGGTATATGACTGAATGAATCTCGTACTCGTGCGCTAGTATGTGCAGTTGACCTTCGTGTACAAAAACGTTTGCTGGGAACTCGTCACAACTCGGAATTGAGTGAGGTCAACGGCGTTAGAAATCTGACTTCCGTATAGTTTTAGGTCATCAAGCGCATGTCAGGGTGAGCAAAATTGAGAGATCTATGACTGAATGAATCTCGTACTCGCGCGTTGAAATGCAGAATTGGACTTCGCATGTTAAAACGTTTGCTCAATGTTTGTCATGGCCTGGTTGTTGCTCCTCTTGGTGGGGTTGGAAGCGTTTTTTTAGTAGATTTCTGACTTCAACAAGTCAAGTTCTTGGATGGTTTCATGTGTCTCGCTGGGACGATCCTTGAGCGCTTCACGTGGTTTTGACATGGCGTGATCCGCATGGTGAAGACTTTGTGTGCTCTGCGTGGCAAAGTCTTTGAGTTCTTCGCATGGCAAAGACTTAGAGTGCTTCACGCGGCGAAGGTTTGGAGCGCTTTGCGTGGTGAAGACTCAGGTGCTTTGCCAGTTCAGCGGGAACGCGCAGCGCAAACGAACGTGAGCTGCTATACCGAATCCCCCGCTGGCCATCGGGGACCGAGTGGTAAAGCCATGATCCGCAGGGGAACGGATCACTCATTCTTCCATTGGGGACAGGTGCACGAATGACAACTCCAAACGTCACACATTCGTCGCCTACCTACCGTTTAGGTGGCATCAGCGAGATCCAGCGTGACAAAGGCTTGGAATGCTTCATGTGGCGAAGACTTGGGTGCTTTGCATGGCAAAGGCTTAGAGTGCTTCGCGTGACGAAGACTCGGGTGCTTTGCTTGGCAAAGGTTTAGAGTACTTCTCGTGATGAGGGCTTAGAGTGCTTTGCATGGTGAAGACTCGGGTGCTTTGCGTGTAAAGGCTTAGAGTGCTTCGCGTGATGAAGGCTTAGAGTGTTTCGCGTGGAGAAGACTTGGGTGCTTTGCTTGGCAAAGACTTAGAGTGCTTTGCGTGGTGAAGAATCGGGTGCTTTGCGTGACAAAGGCTTGGAGTGCTTCACGTGACGAAGGCTTAGAGTGCTTCGCATGGTGAAGACTCGGGTGCTTTGCGTGGAAAAGGCTTAGAGTGCTTCGCGTGGTAAAAACTCGGGTGCTTTGCGTGGCAAAGGCTTGGAGTGCTTCATGTGGAAAAGACTCGAGTGCTTTGCCTGGTAAAGGCTTAGAGTGTTTCGCGTGACGAAGGTTTAAAGTGCTTCGCGTGGCGAAGACTAGGGTGCTTTGCATGGAAAAGGCTTAGAGTGCTTCGCGTGAAGAAGGCTTGGTATGCTTTCTAAATAAAAGTGTAGGCGATAAGACAATTTTTATTAGACGTTGAAACGAAACATCTTGAATCTTATTGAAAAATGCTATGTGAGCAAAGTAGGCACTGAGCCAAATTTTAACCAAAACATTTGTGTCTTTGATGATGACTTGTTCACTGATTTAGTTTCTTGGTTGTTCCCTGCAACTCGGACTCGGAAATGATGGTGTCCACGCAGATCATCTTTTGTGAGGGTTCCTGGGGGCCTTTGTTTCCGAGACGTTCCGTTGCCTTTTTTTCTAACGTACTCGGTGCAGTGTCCTTCCTTCAAGAGATCCCGGAGGTATCTTTCGAAAGTCTGGCAAGAGCTTATGTCGTGCCCATAGCAATTGTGATAGGCACACCATTTTGTCTTGTCGACCCTCTTTTGATCGCCTTTGACGGGAGCTGGTCTTTTGAACCACGGTTTTTCCTTTATCTAATTGTATATTTGGAGGAAAGGTACCGAAAACTGTGTGTTTGGCTTTGCACCCGCAAACGTGTTGGTTAACGGGTTCCCTTTGCGCTTGTTGGCTTTCTCGACTGAGTTCCCGTGGTGGGCATCATCCTTTGGCTGTGCAAACCCCTTTATGGGATGTCCATCTTCCTCAACGTGGTTGGCGGCATGTGTGGTGTTTTTCTCGTCCTCCCAGCATGCATGTCGCTCCGCTAGGGACAGTATCTTGGTGAGACTTCGGGCGTTGCTCATAACGATGTCTTCATAGAGCTTACTCTCCCGCGGTAGGCCTTGCTTAAATATCATGGCTGCGACAAGATCGTTGCAACCAATGATGCAGGACTTCTCTTCGCAATACCTCTGGATGTATTGTTGCAAGGTTTCCTTAGACCTTTTTTGGATGGTGAAGAGGTGGTCATCCTTGACTTCGACGATGCGAAACTGCGAGTACTCCTTCACGAAAGCAAGGGCCAACTCTTTGAAAGAAGTGATTGATCTCCGGGGGAGATGGTTGAACCATGTCGTCGCCTGAACTTGCAGCGAGGCTTGGAAAACTTTGCACATGAGCTCGTCGTTGTGCATGTAAGGTACCATGACCCCCCGATAGTAATTGATGTGCTTTACTGGATCAGAGGTTTCTTTGTACTGATTGAAGTTTGGTGTTAAAAATCGTTGCGGAAATGGGTCCTCCTCAATGTCCGTCACGAACGACGAAGATGATGACGTCTCAATCTGGCACCAAAGGTCATCCTTCTAGTCTCTGTCGCGTTGAACTCCCTAGAGGCGTCGATCTAGCATCCTTTGAACGTCTTCAGCATGCAATGGTCCTTCGTGATGGTTGTTCCCACGCCGAATCAAATGGCGTCGACTCCCTCGAGTTGCAGCGGGCTTGGCTCTCGAGCGTACTGGCGAGTAAGTGTCGTCTTCCTCGCTGTGGTCATCCGTGCTTTTAGAGTCATGGCGGATTCGTCCATTCGAGTGGGTGCGTGACACATGGGAGATTGCTTGCTGCCGTTGGTTGTCGCGTGGGTACTCAATGTGTGAAAGTGCTAATGGGCGTCCTCCGAGTCACTCCCGAGCCAAAGGCCTCGGTCGGCCTTGGCCTCCTGGTCTAAGGGTATAGCTTTTCTCCCCTAAGTCGTTCACCGATGCGTCTCGTGACATTGTCTGGCAGCGAACATACTTTTTGCTGGCGCGTCTCGGGACATCCCTTGGTGCCTTGCGAGATTCATTGTATTTCTTGGAGGTTCTGGATGTCCTGGGATCCCACAACAGCTGTTGCAAAAGCTCCGATTGGGCCTGAACTTGGTTGCTCAGTTGCTCGACCTGTTGTGTCAATCCAAGTCGCGGAGGTGACCCCTAGGTGCTTGCTCGTGATGAGTAGCATGTCGAGGCGCACGTCGCGCGCCTTCAGATAGATGCGATGAACCATGTCTCCCTGGTATCTGGGTGTTGGCCTGCGAGTTGCGCAGGGCGTCCAAGTGCCTCCTTAGGTCCAAGCTGGCAGGGGGCTGATTCGGGACTCTTAGAGATGATTCTCTTGCTAGCAGCCCGTCTGTTTGTTGAAAAAACGCCGCACCTGCCCCCGTCGCAAGTGGGGGGTTCACAGTAGCAGCGACCATGAATGACTTTCCAAAACTGAACATAGGTGTCCAATCCGGCATTCCGAAAGGTAGGTCAATTGATGCGTGGCGCGGGCCGTGCAGGAGACAGAAAAATGGTTCTTCTGGAATCTCAGGCAGCGGTTCGCTCACGACAACGATCGCATCAACGACTATGGCAGCCTCGGAGGCTCGCGCGGATCGGGGTGTTATGTCCATGTGAAGAACGGTAAGTGTCGAAAGTGTGATGATGGAATTTTTTCAAGGAAAAACTAAGGAGCACGCTTTGAGTATTTCTCAAATCGGCTCTCAATGAAAGCACTAGTTGTTGATGCAGAAATCATCCGGTTCTGTGAAATTCCTTCTTGATCCCTACACACAAGAACGAGAATCAAACGGGGTTAAGGTTGAATCCCGGGGGGATGGTTCAACCGTAAACGCTCCGATGCTTAAATCAGTTTTCTGAGAGAATAAACTGACAGAGTGTTTGCAGGAGTTTTTTTTATCATCCTTGGAAGTGATATGAGACCTTCTATGTATAGAGAAGCCTTGAGGGCCACCATAGCGTCTGATTGGTTGAAAAAGAAAGTGTTAAAGTAAGTGATTGTATCGAGTGTAATTACTTAATCATTAATAAATAAATAATTCTTTGAGAAGTTATTTATTGTCTGTATTGATCTGATCATTTAATATATTTAGCTGATAAATATATTAAATTAATACGAAGATCGTAACGTATCGACGTCGATTTTACCAAAGGCAATATCAGCATTATGAGAATTGTTGGCAACGTGGCAGCTCCAGAATATTCAAGTAATTTATGATTCCACAAGATAGTAACATAACCAACCAAACAAATTTAATCTAATTTTGATACATGATTTGTAATGTAATATATGTTCGTACTCATTTTGTTTTACGTAAAATGTTTATAATTAATTCAATAGTCTCACACGTTGGCGCGGGCATCATTCACTAGTGGGACTAATTGCTTGTTTTTTTTTTTTTTTTTTTTGTCAAAAAACTAATTGCTAGTTAATTTGGTGGTGGGGTTATTATGATAAATTAATAATAACGCATACGAAAATAGATGGAAATGTACACAAAAATGCATCAACATGCTTTATTTTTGACAGAATTTGGTAATGGTAAAGAGGAATAAAGGAAGGAGCAGGTAATGGTACGTACATCCAGGGGCACAGAAGAATTCTAAAAAGAACTAAAAAAAAGAACAATAGCGGCTGCTAATGGCATGCATCTCCGGCTCATAATTTAATGACTCTTCTCAAGGCAAATTATTTAGCTTTATACGCTGGATCTGCCATAATTATACTCTCATATTATATAAGTAATTGCCTTGCTAAACACAAGGTGATTTTCTCTTATTTGTTTTGTGTTTAAGTATCCTCTTTGAGAATGCAAATGCACCTTTACAACTCCTAATATCTTATTAGAATATTACAAAATGCACTTTTTTCATAAATTATTAAATTATTTATCTTTTTAAAATGCCATTGATCAAGGATATATATATATATATATATTTGAAAATATTATAGTGAAGCTCAGATTTTTGGTATTATATATAATCATACAGATAATAATGGAGGTAGTCTGAGTCATTACTTTATGCAAGTTTATAGGTTTGGAGTCAGAAAATTAGCTTTCTTTTGGAGTACTGGAAGATTAGATAATGCATCAGCACTATAAGCAGGATTTTGTCGTCTCTAACTTGTAAACAAATGGTCTCGATTCCTTCGTGATGTCGACCTTATGAATATAAATCTCACTTTAAATTTGACTTGAAAATTAACATTCTTACTTAATTTCAAGAAAGAAACAGCAAAGCTAGCTGTTGTGAAAACCAGCAAAAGAAGATACAAGAGATGGAGAAGGTCTTGAATGTGGTGGTGAGGGAGTCGACAATGGTGAAGCCAGTGGCGGAGACGCCCCGAAGGGCGGTGTGGTTGTCCAACCTAGACCTAGTGCGCAAGGTGGCTCACACGCCGAGTGTCTTCTTCTACCGGCGGCCAAATGAAAAAGGTAATGAGTCAAACTTCTTCGACCCGGCAGTGCTCAAGCACGCGCTTTCCAAGGCCCTCGTCCCTTTCTACCCCGTGGCGGGCCGACTCAAGCATGGCGGTGAAGATGGCGGCCGTCTGGAGATTGATTGCAATGCGGAGGGTGCGCTGTTTGTTGTGGCAGAGACTAGTGTGGAGTTGGATGATCTTTTGGATGCCACGTTTCTACCCTTCAGCAACCTCAGAAGGCTCATTCCCGCGGCTGATAATTCATCCCATGCCCTCTCCTTTTATCCTCTCCTGGTGACGCAGGTATATATATCTAACATAATCTAATCTAATATTGTGACACTTTGAGACCCTATTTTTGAGTTCATTGCAAATTTAGCATAATGTTGCATGGCTTTAGCTTGTCCTCATCCAAAAGCAATTGATTAGTGCTCTAATAATCCAACACTAGCAATACCACCAACTGTTCATATGGCAATGGAGTGGAACTGATTGTTGTATATACGGCAATTACTTGTTCGAGCCCATTTTATAGAGTAATATTACAATCTAACTATTTATTTATATTTGTAAATCCTCACTCAAATCTCACTCTTGTGAAAATTCATTCAAATTGGTAGAACAGATCGAGTGTGTTCAGTACATATTGATATTGATCATGATGTACAATTGAATGGCTAACCAAAATTCTAATTGGGCGATTCTTTATGCAGGCATGATCTCTTTATTTGCCGGTATAATTTTTATGTGAGGACTTATAAAATGAATGATCAGGATTGTAATATTATTTTATGAAGTAGATCCAAACGAGTGGTTGATCTTGAGGTGCAGCGCACACAAACACACATGGCTAGCACTAATTAGCTAGTGTCTGAGTACGGTATTAACCACTCGTCTTGATCCATGTTACCAAGTAATATCCAAATATAGCCATTCGTTTCATAGCTTATCTCCAAAGATCATAGGTGCAAATATTCACCTAATGGGAAATCATTTTTGTATGGATAATCTTTGAATGAGTAACTACAAACTGAACCGTCTTATTGTCATTGGAGTGGACCCAAATGAGTGGTTTGCACTATAAAATTGGCTATATATAAATGCTTGATGGTAATTAGTACTACAATTTAGGTGTATTTCTCTCCACGTATGAGTGGCTTTAGCTTTGATTCTTAGAATGATCAAGAGGTTGATATATATTTAATGTGTACCAAAAAAAAATTAAAATTAGTGCTTGAGCTGAGCTTTTATATATACTGATTTTTTTTTTATGTGGGATTCACATTCTTGAATTTAAATCACTTCCCTAAATAAATTTTCCGGTGGTTAACTCAAGACATTTTTCTCAAGCATGCAATTAATATATAAATTGCCACTACTCTTAGCTAGCGTGAATTTTTTATTACGGCACTGGTTTTTTATTTGAAACATCACTTTGGGGATATGCAGGTCACACATTTCAAATGTGGGGGAGTGGCAATTGGTTTTGGCTTGTCACATGTCGTAGCAGATGGAGTTTCCAGCTTCCACTTCCTAAACACATGGGCCAACCTGGCTCGGGGTCTCGACCTTGCAATTCCACCATTCATCGACAGAACATCGCTTCGAGCCCGAGACCCACATCGTCCTCACATCCAATACCATCTTATTCCATCCATGAAAAAAACTCCCCGAACCACAAATCATGGCGGCCCTGAGAGCACAACAATCTCCCTGTTCAAATTGACAAGGGAGCAGCTCAATAGCTTGAAAGCCAAGTCTACAGAAAATGGAAACAAAATCGACTATAGCATAAATGAATTGTTGGCAGGTCATATTTGGAGGTGTGCATCCAAAGCTCGCCAACTTCCCGATGATCAAGACACCACATTACAAGTTGTGGTTGATGGACGGTCTAGATTGGAGCCCCCACTCCCACAGGGCTTCTTCGGCAATGCCATTTTCACAGCGACCCCAACTACTGCCGCCGGGGATCTCATATCGAAACCAATATGGTATGCTGCAGGCTGTATTCGCAACGCGTTGTTGCATATGGATGATGGTGCTCTTAAATCAGCAATCGACTGTCTTGAGGTTGAGCCTGACCTTTCAGCCATTGTTCTTAGGGCTGATTCTCTTAGGTCCCCTAATTTTGGAATAACTAGTTGGATTCGGCTGCCAACCCATGAGGCTGATTTTGGGTGGGGTCGGCCCTTTTTCATGGGGCCTGGTGGGATTCCTTTTGAGGGGAAGGCTTTCATATTACCAAATGCAAGTGATGATGGGAGCTTATCAGTGGCCGTTTGTCTCCAATTGAAGCATATGAAGTCGTTTTCAGAGTCATTTTATGATGATATCAAAATTTCACATGCTCAGATTGAAGACAAACGGCGGCCATTGATATACTCCAATATATAGAGATTAATTCCTCTCATCAGTTCAAAGTTAATAAGGCTTGAGTTCAAATATATTTCTTCTAGTTTCCAGACGTTCTTCGAATGAGTTTAAGCCTGCGACAAGTATTTTGAAAGCCAAGTTTTGGTGTTGTGTGCGTGTTGATTTGCTTGAGGTTTGTAACAAGTAGGAGAAGGAGATTGAGGGTGTCTTATTTTTCATGGTAGTTTTTTATTAGCCTTTTTTCTTGAAATTCCCCGCACTATAAATAATTAAAGGATAACTTGCATTTGAGTCTGATAGTACATCTTTTTTGTTTGTATTATTGTTTTTATACATATCGTAATCGTAACTGTTTATTTTTTGAATCATCATGTCAAAATTATTTTCGTAAAAAATCAAAAAAATTAGAAGTCGCTTAATTATTCATGTGCATCAAATAAACTAATGGTTTTTGTAAGAAATAAGATTTTCATGATAATGTCGTCCATTTAGTTTATATATACCAATGACTAAATGATCTTCAATCTTATTGATTTTTTATGAAGACAATCATGACATGATGATTTAGAGATTCATCGGTCCGATATCGAAGGGCCTTATTCAAGGGCTTGTAATTGATCACCAATCTGGGTGCTCCTCTTTCAAGTTCTGGTGCGTTTTCAACATAGAACGCCGAACAGCTCCATGGAGAATAGCTTTTCCTAATCAACTTCTTTTCAAGAAGTTCATTGATTTCTTTCTTACAGATTTCCATCAATCTGCAGTTCATTTGGATGGGTCTCGCCTTAGTGGGGATGTTTCGTTCATCAAAATCCGGCTCGTAAGGAAGACCAACGATGTGCCTTTTTCGATTCCAAAAAGCATTGGGCAGTTCAGAACAAACCTGCAACTCAAATTCCTTTTGAACAACATCAATCTTATCTTTGAGAATTTTAGTTGTTAGTTGTTCTTCAGTTCTTTTGAAATGTAATCCCTCTTTCAGAGAACAAAGAAATTTTTCTTTATCAATAATCTAGTTATGTATGGAATTAACATATTGGACTTGAGGCTGTTTAGAGAATTTGAACATTACCTTGATTCCTTCTATTTCAGCTTCGATGCCTTGATCAGACACTATATATATATATATATATATATATATATATATGCAAGTCCATAAATCGAAGGAGTAATACTAAGAGATGCCATCAGATGGGATGCTAAGTCTTGCCTATAATTAAGTATCTCACTTAACCCTCAACTTCGAAATTTGTAAGATGAAAGTGAGCGTATGACATACAAAGACATACTGTAGTCTTATCTTTGCAATTTTAGCACTTGAAAGTTTCATTTTTGCAATTATTTTTTGGTTGAGGCTAATAAAAATGGCCTCTTCTCGTGCTCATCAATTTTCCAGCTTTTCTGAGAATGTTAATGAACTAATTAAGCTTTCATATTGGAAAATTACATAATTTTACAAGTGCTTATAAAGAATTGGATGTCTCCTCTCATTTCCAATTAATTTTGAAATGAAACATTAACTTTCTTCATGATATTACAGTGAGTTATTCCATGAATAACCACACAATCATAAATAATCCAAAAAGTAAAACAAAAATAAAGCCCAACAAAGACAAACTCATGCAGCAACAATACAACCCAAAACCTAGCATCAAGGGCCCATATCTTCCCTTTCAGGCCCATAAACAAGAAAATAGGCATCAGTAGTAAAGTAATTATACCAAACATCGACTCTCAAGTCCTTTTAACCCAATTTTTTTAATGGATATAAAATGCTTAATCAATTATAGTATAAATAAATGGAAATTTGAATCAACTGCATAATGCTATCTGAGTTAGGGATAGGTACCCATAGGCTTGGATGTCCATGGGTATTAGATAAATTGGAAAAGATATTGATGGATAAAAAATTACCCATCACTTGATGGGTAGGGCATGGGTTACTCACGGTACCCATTACTAGCTAAGAAAAACAAATTCTTTGAGTTGGCACTCTTTTCCTTATTCACTTCTTATTTGAACGACAACCACGACGAGAACTAGAGGTTATCGCTTCAGCTAATACAACCCTCATACTGCCCAAACTGTTAGGACTCAATTGTCCAACATTGGAAAAATAGAAAATGTAGAGGGGTTTAAAAGTAGGGTTGGGCATATGGAACCAAAAAACTGAAATCATATCAATCTGGATCAAACCATGCCGAAAAAATATCGAATATTAAAATCGATATAAGATTGGTACAATACCGAAACTCTATCGATTTAGTTCGGTACGATTTCAGTATCGACATTTCAAAAAATCATCCTGTATCGGTACCGAATTAGAATTTCTTTTTAAATTATTCCTATATATTTAAAATCATTTTCCTATTGGCTAATTGGGGAATCCTATACAAGAAGGTATACTGAGATTGGTTTTGATATATTTTTTTTGGCTCTCGATATGGCTCTCTGATTGTGAGGTCTCAGGTTTCCATGAGCCTTTTTTTGTTTCTTTGTTAATATAATCTTAATTTATCAAAACCAATATCAAACCCAATCAAAACTTGATGCAAAACATAATCCATATGGTTCGATCAGGTTTCGCTTTCAAATTGTGGAACACCAAATGACAGGACCCATCCCAATCCCCCCGGGATTAGTGCGGGATGACCCTGCTCCCGTCAGACAAGGGATATTTCCGACCTTTGCCCTCCCGGGCTATCAGAGTACGCCAGGATCCGGAGGAGGCATGTGATATCTCGGTCTCTGCTACAGTCCCCATCCGATGTCAACCTGAAGGGCAGTCAAAACATTAAAAACTGTGAGTAGACAAAATAAAAGTTTATAAAAACATTTCATAAGACATTTGTACCCTCCACTAAAAAGCATGCATGCATTTGAAAACCATTTATCCAAAACAAACCATATGTGGGACTAAGCCCAAAGCAGATATAAATCAAGGTCGAAAGGACCACAATGAAAACGACCATACGGGCCACTGCCCAAATCCATACGGGACTCGGCCCCAAACCATAAAGAAACCAAGTACACGAGCCACTGCTCAAATCCTGTGCACACCTGTGCACACCACATATCATATATCATATATACATCACATACATATATATAAGTCACACAACCAATCCTGTCACGGTATCCAAAGCTACGCGCGTGCTACCCGGGTCTCAATCCGAGTCATCTCAAAGTCAAGGTCAATGTTCGCAGACCACTGACCCTACCCGAGGTAATAGTAACCATAGCCTTCCTGAGAGTAAGGAACCCAACTGGGGAGTGACTCCACTCAGTCGGTGCTCCGTGACTACTCCGGGGTCCACCCAGGCCAACAACCCTCCCTGGAGGAGATAATAGAAGTAGAGGAAGGTAGATGAACATATATATACATAACACAATATCCATTCCCGGTTCCCCTGAACCGTCATGATCCATAATATTCATAACCAAGGTAACATGCCGGTTCCCATAAACCGTCATGTACCGTAATAACATAACCAGGGTTCATGCCGGTCCCCATAAACCGTCAAGAACCAGAATGACCTGACAAAGGTTCATGCCGGTTCCCATAAACCGTCATGAACCACAATGACCTTTCCAGAGTTCATGCCGGTTCCTGTAAACCGTCATGAACTTGGAAATCCATCTAGGGTCCCTGACCCGAAATCATCAGTGTAAAACATCTGGGTCTCGTGCCCGAACATATGACTCAACTGGGCACCGTGCCCGATATCTATGGGTCAGTCATGACTCCGATCATAGTGATGCGTGCAACCATCCATCCAGGACCGCTCTCAATCCTGGTATGTCGCCGTGAACGAATCAACCGACGCGACCACCACAAGATCATGGTGCACTCATCACCGATCGATATCCTGAACCGTCAGCACTCCGAAGTCGAGCCTCCCCAGGCTGCCCGACCACGAATCGTGGATCGTGACCTCTCTGGAAGGAACACATCCCAATCCGGAGGCGAGCGTTGTATCGTCGATCGCCGTGCACATAGCACCCGTCGCGACCACGATTTAGACCCGAAGGTCGTAAATAGTGTCATATGCCCGAGACCAAACCAAAGGGGTCTTATACCCGAGTTTATTCTTTTATAAATCCAAAACCTTTTCATTTAGACCAATAAAGAAAAACAGACCGGTATAAGCACCGTATAAGGCCGAAACCTCGAAATACGTGCTTATACGTAACCACATACAAATGCACCCATGGCATCATCAAACATGTAATAAAACATATAATAAACATTTATGCATGCACCAATTTAGTAAACAAGGTCCACTCACATACCGTTCGAGCTGCCGCCTCGATTTGCGTGCCATACGGCTCCCCGAGCCGATCACCATCACCGGGACTCCCAAACCTGTCCAAATCGTAATAGAAAGTTACCAACTACTTAATTAACCTCCTACCAAAGCCCCGTAATTTTCCTGTATTTCTAACTATTTTTAATCCCGAACCTAAACCTTCCGATGCCCCGAAACAAATCGAGACGGTGTCCGATCGACACGAAACTAGTCCCAAAATGTTCGTTACATCGAATAGAAGATCTCACATGTTGAACACATCCCCAAATTCTCCCCCACGTGCCCACACGCGCCGCCTGAAGTGGCTGCGCGTGGGCTTCACGCGCCGCCTGAAGTGGCTGCGCGTGGGCTTCACGCGCCGCTTAAGTACCTGCTGACGTCATCGCTGACGTCAGCATGACGTCATGCTGACGTCATCTGACAGCTGTCAGGTCTGACATGTCAGACTCTGACAGGTGCCACGTGTCAAGCTCCCATTGGTCCACGTCACTGTGCTGTCAGTGCCACGTGGCAGTCTGACATGTGCCACGTGTCAGCCCCTGATTGGGCCACGTCACTGACATGTCAGTGCTGACTGTGCACTGACAAGTGACACTTGTCGCACTCCTATTGGCCCACTTTCTGACATGTCAGCTGACATTGTCAGATCTGACAATGCTGATGTCATCCCTAACATGATGACATCAGCAGGATGACGTCACGTGTCATCCCCTACATCGGTCAGACCGGTCCGAACCGGTCCGGTCCGGTTTTTCCTGCAACTTGGACCGGCGTAACCGGTCTAGGTGTCCTTCTCCCTCATTTTCGGTCCGTTTGCTTCCATTCCAATTCCTAAACTCCTATTTCTTCATTTCCTATCTAACCCAATTAACAAAACTACCTAAAACCTTCGAAATCCGACCGGTTCAATTTTGAACCTCACGGTTCAATTTTCTCAAAACCTCCCAGGGCTTCCCCGACGTCCAACCACCACCAAAACCTCTCTAACAACTCCCTAGCAACCTATTTAACTCAACCCAATCGTCCAAAACAACCCATAACATCAAAATCCACACAAAAATTGAAAATGGGCTTACCGGGTACCCGCTCGGGTTCTGGGTTCCCGCCACCGCCCACGGCGGTTCCAGCCACCAGCTGCCATCCTTAGTCCTCCTCTCTCATTCTCTGGTCTCAGTCCTGGTCAAAATGGGGTTGGGTTGGCTGAGTTTGGGTGAGATCGGGTATTGGGTTTGTGTTTGGATGAAGAAATGAAAATGCACGGGAAGGTTGGATGCATGAATGAAGTATGGTGTCCATTGGATGGGTGATACTTGTCACTCATCTATTGGGCCTCCACTAAATATCTGGGCCCACTAGAGACAAACTGCACTTTTTGTCTTGTAAAACGTGTCGTCGTGAATAGTAACTGGAACCTTTCGTGAACCGTAACTTCGCCGTCGAACGTCCGAATTCGACGTGCCGCCTGTCTACGGATTCGTATCGTCCTTATCTACGTAACGGTCTTCGGCCCTCGGCCATCGGACCTCTTGGTCAAAAAGTCAACATTTGACTCCATTTAACCAAAATTACCAAAATACCCCTAAACTTCCGAACGTCATAACTTCCTCCTCGAACGTCGGAATTGAACGTGCCACGTGAACTCGTGATGTCACAAACTACGTCACGGTCATCGGTCAAAGTCCATTTGACCGCCCGAACGAAAAGTCAACGTTTTGCCACGCCGAAGGGCAAAACGGTCATTTTGCATCGTTCGTCCGATTTCGCCTAACTAATCATTGATTAGCCTCACTAATCGTGATTAGTCACTAATCTAATCTAGGAATTTGGGACGGGTCGTTACAACCTTCCCTTCTTAATTAATTTCGTCCTCGAAATTCCAACCGACCTAAATCCAACCGTTCTTCCCTCCTTAATTAGTTTCGTTCTCCAAACTCCAACTATCCTGATTCCACAACCTCCACCTCGTGGAAATAGTTCGATCTCACGACACATGTACACTTGTACACCCACTAAACAGAACAACACTTACTCGTCTGCAGCGAGACGTACCACTAACACCCATGTCGTATCGACTACATTCGACCACGTCGAATGACAGTAGCCATACGTTCCGAATTGACACCACTTGTCAAATCTACCCTTTCGCTGACATAAACAAGTAGACGGTTCCCTTCTCAATCACTAATCTATCCTGACGTCTGCTCCCGCTGGGAGTCATCAGACCTCACTAATCGATTCACGTTGACACTTCCGACAAACTGTCACCACTTGACAGTCGTTAGTCGAAAACTAACACCATATTTACCTGTGGTTATACTAACCACCAAATTACTCAACCTGTGTGTAACTAGACCCATCAGAAATACCATGACCCAATGCACGGTATCCAATGTCCAGTTCACGGCCTCAACTAATCCAATGGTATCGGAACCAATCCGGTTACCAACACGCTCACCAACGTACCAACGGTATAACCTATGTACCGTCACCAGACATGACAAGTACACCCAGTATCATACCCCCGCACAACGTACAGGGTATGTATATCTACCCATCAACCAGACTACAACCACCTAGGTCATAGCCAATCACGTTTCAATTATGGAGTTCACTTGTCCAATCCAGTATCAGACAAATCGAAACTCCAACCCATCAGCCGTTTCCAAATCCGAATCCGAATCCGCAATTTCGTAAGAAATCCCGAATCCAAACCCAGAACTCGTATACATAACTATGTCCAAATTCGAATCCGAAATCATCATTCCATAAGCTAGCATTTGGAATAACCATTCCGAACCCAAATCCATAAAAGAAAATCCACAGTCAAGCTCTAGAATCAAATCCTGAATCGTCACCCAGAATCCGATTCCAAAACCCAAATCCAGAAATCCTCTTTCAAGTTCCAAAATCAAATCCTGAATCATCATCCAGAAATCTGATTCCAAAACCTGAAATCTCATTCTCGTCTACCGAGACGCACCATATCCGAACCTATCGGATACCTGCTCAAATGATTACACATTACATCTGATTGACTTCATAGGGAAGCCAATCCCAACATCCACACATCTCTAACACTGACCATATCCGACCACGTCGGAAAACTACTCATCGGACAACTACTCAGGCGAGTAGTAAGCCATATGGGATTTACCTCGAAAAGAAGTTCAGTCCCATCATCCTCAACTCAAACATCCCAGTAAGAGTAATAAACTCTCCACCTATCTAGATCATCAAGATCACGATCCAGATCCATAGCAATACCCAAAGTCCTAAACCAATTCCCACATCTAAACAGATCAGTCGACGACGAGACACGCCGAGACTGTGGGTTCTCACTGATTACCTCGTATCAATCCTTGTCATTCCACCTAGGAAAACCAAGGATGATCCAAGGTAATGACATCAAAAGTCATCCTACATGAATGCAACCAAAACTCGCTTCACTTACCACGCCACGTAATTCAACATCGTCTGCCACCATACAGAAGATGAGAATCTCAGTCACCCGACGTCGATATTGATAGGACCCGTCCCAACTGGACGTCAAAAACCGTGCCCGGTCCTGCTCCCGTCTGACAAGTCAACTAAAGGTCCGAAACTCCCCTTCAGTGCTTGCCAGACAAGGGATGTTCGCGCGGATTTCTGCTGCTGTCACTGCCTCACGATCAATCCCGAGCGTCGTACCACGGCCTGGAGGGTCACAAAACAGAAAAGGTGTGAGTGGACAAAAATGACCTCTTATAAAAACATTTATCAAAATACAATCTTACCCTCAAGTTTTCACAAACTTGCATGCATATCGTAAAACATGAGTGACCGATAAAATCAAAACATATTTTCCCATGGTCCATCAGACTCATGTTCACCAAATCAGTTCATGTTATAAAACATCAAATCCCGGCTCTCAGGCCAAGCCATATGAAAACATAATCACTGGCCACAAAGACCAAAAACCCGTACTCAATACCAGTACATCATCACAATCAATACCAATCAGCACTAATCACCAGTGCACAAGAAATATATCAATTCAATCAATCCGCACTACTCACAAGTGCATAAAATATCACAAATCACATCTGCACTACTCACAAGTGCAAAATCAATCAAACTGTACTACTCACAAGTGCTGCACTACGCGTAGGCCAATATCCAGTCACTCTCTCGGGAATAAACACCTCTGGGCTCAACCCCCTCGGGCTTAGTCACCTCTGGGCGAACACATCCCCAGGATCAGACACCTCCGAGTGGTACATCCAGGCTCAGTATCATCCGAGAAGCTGACTACCATAGGATCAACTCCCGATCCTACAATCACATCCCCCAAGCTCCGGTCGTCTGGGTAATCCCCCCAAGCACCGACCGTCTGGGAATATCACAATCACAATGAACACCTTCCCGGGAATTACATCCCAAAACATTTCAATCAAATCTTGACTTCATACCAAGTCAAGGTCATTCTCAACTGGGTCTCAAACCCAAAATACCTTTTACACATAAACCGTTAAAATCACATTTAAATCAATAGAATAATCCGGAAATCATCATTGACTCACCAACCAAGTCAAAACATCATTTTAGAAATCATTTAGACTCCGGGCCTAGCCCAAAACATCATTTGTATGTACCTCGTAAAACGTGCCCGAAAAGACTGATTAAAATAATCATAAAATCACAAAAATCATTAATTTCATCAAATTCACAAGTGACTCCAAAACCGAGTCAAAATCACTATTCACTTGGGTTATCATGCCCAACATATCATTATCACGCAAATCCATGCGTTGCAACCTCCGTTGCCATTTTCACATAAATCCACGAAATTGACCCTCGACTCATTCCCGAGTCACCACATCATCTTTCAATCCATGACTCAATAATCCGAGTCCAAACATTATTTTCAATCAATTTCAATCCCGGACTCATAAACCAAGTCCAAACATTATTTTTACCAAATTTCGTAATTTCTCGAAAATCGCCCAAAATAATAATATAATAATCATAAAATCGAGAAATTTCCGGATTGAAACACAAATCATGCCCAAGCATATAAAATCATATAATAAGGCATTTAAATCATATATGCATGCATCACGGTTAGAAAACAAAGTCCACTCACACACACCGTCCAAAACGGTCCGTTTCCGAGCTGCACGTTTTTCCGTAAAATCTGGAAATCACAACTCCTGTCCAAAATCATTATAGAGGGTTACTAACATCTCAAAATACAACATATAATTTTCCCCAATTTTTCCGGGATTTAAATACGTATTTTTAACGTAATACAAAACTTCGGATATGCGGAACATTAACGAAACAATATCCGATTTCATCGAAATCAACGTCAAAATGTTCGTTACACTGAGAGGATCAAAAGTCATGTTGACCTCACCTTGAGACTAGGCCAGACGCGCCCCCACGCGCCGCCGTGAGTGGCTGCGCGTGAAACCCACGCGCCAGCTACAGTGCTGTCTCCCTCACCCGGTTGTCTGGTAAATGGGTCGTTTAACCCGCGAGCAGACCCGGTTCAAATCCTACCAATTCGACGTTAAATCCTTCAATTGAACATTCACACAGCTTAGTTACAAGTCTAATTAGAGGTCTGTGGACTTAATTACAAACGACATTACCTATAACCCCACGATCACAGTTGATCATTCGAAGGAGCTCCGGCCATTGTTCATCCTTCGAAAATCATCAAACCTTCACGATTTCGTTCAATTGATCCACCAGTAAGCTTCAATGAACTAAGAGAAACATTTCCCCTCCATCAATTGCGTCGTTTGATCACTCATTGATCACGACTCAACCTCGACTCAAGCTCTCTGTTGCCAGACCCGTTCAGAGCCAATTCGGCCTCGATTCTTCTCGTTTTTGATCTGGTTCCACTCGTCTCCACCTCAGGAAGCTGTTTCCAAGCTTCAAATCGATCATCACGGCTCAATTCTTCCAATTTGATTTTCCCTCCCAATTTTCTAAAACCCGAATTCCAGTTCTACAGCCATCCACAATCCCTCGTGTTTCCCTCGCTGAATTCGTCTCTGAATTCTCTCCAATTCGCACTCACAAGTTCAGCTGATGGAGAGGAGATTAAGGTGGAAAGAATTTGTGTTTTGGGTTGTACACGGTTAAGGAAAACAGAAGAGAATTAATGGGAAATAAAAGGATAATTAATTAAAATAATAATAAAACATCATCATTTGGTCTCCCCCAAAATCATGGATCCATGTTTTGTGCCTGATTTTAAGGGATGAGTGACACTTGTCACTCATCCAAGTGTGTCCAGTCACCGGGTACTGTTCATATTAAAATATTATTTAATTCCCGGTTCGTTCGGTTAACCGAGCCCGATTCCGTGACCATAACTTCGTCGTCGAATCTCCGATTTCGGCATGCCGCCTGTTGTTGGATTCGTATCGACGAGACCTACGTAACGGTTCTTGGCCCTCGTCCATCGGACCTCCCGATCAAAAAGTCAACATTTGGCCCTTACTATGCCAAATTACCAATATACCCCTCATCTTCCGATCATCATAACTTTCACTACGAATGTCGGAATCGAACGTGCCACCTGTCTATGAACTCGTGACGTCCCGAACTACGTCATAGTCATCGGTCAAAGTCCGTTTGACCGCCCGAACTAAAAGTCAACATTTCGCCCACACTAGGGGCAAAACGGTCATTTTGCACGTTTCATCCGATTTCACTCAACTAATCCCCGATTAGTCATTCTAAATCATGATTAATTAATATTCAATCCCGATATTCGGGACGGGTCATTACAACCTTCCCTCCTTAAAGAATTTCGTCCCCGAAATTCCAACTACTTGTATTCCACATCTACCTCGTGGAAAACAAATGGGCCTCACAACACGTGTACACCTGTACACCCACTAGCCAATGCATAACTCGTCTGCACTCAGACGTCACATCACAGATGCACGTCGTACTGACTACACTCGACCACCCCGAGTGAAAATGAATCACCAGAAATTGGCAATGTCGTCACTAAGCTGACTCCTTCAGCCTGACGGCCCCACGTAATCACTAATGTGCCCTGACATCCGCTCTCATAGAGAGTCACCAAAACTCACCTGTCAGTCCATGCTGACACCACAAGCCAAACTGTCACCACCATGCTTTACCACCCTAGTAAAGCGCCAATCAGTAACAAATCAGTGACAACACATCATACCACCACGTCCGTCAATGTAGCACAAGATCAACAACACGATCTCCCCTCGCAGGGCAAACTCAATCCTGCGACAAATACCAACAGCAGTATCCACAAATGTCACCCCCTCAGCGATCCCAAATGCTGGTAGGGTCACGACAAGGTAACATCTCGCCGCAAAGCAACTTACGGTCACACTAACCACCAACTCACTCATCCTGAGTATATGCATACCGTCATCACACTCAAACAGACGGTGTAACTGGAACACATTGAACACCAGCCTAGCAGTGATCACACACTCAACACTAGAGTTATACTAGCCAACCATGGCTAAGAGCACCTGCTCAATCAATCACTGAAATCATCAGAATCACTCTGCCCAGTGCATCGTGTTCAATGTCCAGTTCACGTTCACAACCCATCCAATGGTATCAGGATTAAGCCGACTACTAACACGTTCACCAACGTACTACTGGTATAACCCGTATACCGTCACCCGACACCACAAGTCTGCAAAGTATCGTACCTCAAACCATAAACAAGGTACACACATCTATCCATTGACAAGACTACAACCACCTAGGTCATAGCCAAACACGTTCCAATAATGGAGTCCATTTGCCCAAACCAACAAGAGAAAAATCGAAACTCCACCCATCAACTAGTTCCAATTCCAAATCCTAATCCGCAATTTCGTAAGAAATTTCGAATCCGAACCCACACATCACATTTTTAATTCATGTCCAAATCCGAATCCGAAATCATTATTCTGTAAGCTAGCATTTGGAATAATCATTCCGCACCCAAATTCAGTATTCCACTTTCAAGTTCTAAAATCGAATCCTGAATCGTCACCCAGAAATTCGATTCCAAAACCCGAAATCTCGTTCACGTCCACTCGGACGCACCAAAACCGAACCTATCGGTTACCCACTCATTATACTCGGTTGACTTCATAAGGAAGCCAATCCAACAACCACACGGTTAAGGTTGACAAAATCCGTTCACTTCGGAAACCTACTCACTTGTGTAATATACCACAAAGGGCTCCACTTCAAAAAGAAGTTCGGTCCCGTCATTTACGACTCACATACCGGAGTAAGAGTGACAAACTCTCTACCCAACTGGATCATCAGGATTACGGTCCAGATCCATCACGACGTCAGCTGACCATGAACATCACGCTCCTAGATCGTCACAATGCCCAATGTCCATGACATCACAAACCCGATCCACCTAGGATCCACACGGTTAACTACTAGGAACCATAGGGTCTTACACCCTCATCTAATTCGTATACTGTCACAACGTTTGACAATTAACGCCCACAATTAGAAAGTTCAGTCAACGACGAGACATGCCGCGACTGTGGGTTCTCACTGATTACCTCATATCTACCCTTGCCATCCTACCTAGGGAAAACCAAGGATGATCCCAAACGATAACACCAATATTCATCCCCGGGTCAAGTTTATTCTGGGCCCAACACGCCCATCTACAAACCAAACTGTGAACAAAACAACCATCCGGACCCATACTAGTCCGACACACCCAAAACACATGATACAATATTACAACACAAATGGACAATACAAACCATTTACAAGGTATCAATACAATTATTTCGACCTACGGTCAAGTCGATCGGGGCAGTTCCTTCGCAAATGTCCAAGGTTCCTACAAAAGTGACAAGTGGCAGTGCTGAGGCGACTTGCCCCACCACGCCGCTTACTTGTCGACTGGGTTGAAGTTCCACCCGAATGAACGCCTACCGAGGATTGCGACACAAGAGTATGAAGGCTAACTCGTTTCGTTGTATCCTGACTCATCTGTTCAGTATCCTGACGCTCTCGACGTCGTCCAGCGCAAAAAGATTGTTCTGGCACAGGTAAAATAGTAGCCTCCACTCGGATAGCAGCATCCGATAATTCCCTCAGGGTGGAATACGAGCCAACAGTTACAGCACCTCGTAACTCATTCCTCAATCCCTGCTCAAACCTTCGACACTTATCCTCCTCAGTAGCCACATACAGAGGAGCGAAACTAGATAAGTGCAAAAATTGTTGTTCATAATCGACCACTGACCGATTCCCTTGCTGCAATTGGAGAAACTCAACCTCCTTAGCGTTCCGAAATGAGCGAGGATAAAACTGATCCAAAAATCGCTCTCGGAATGCATCCCATGCCAAGGTACGGGCATCCCAGCCAGTCAACTGTAAACTATGCCACCACCTGTAAGCATAGCCATCCAAAAGAAAAATGGCTAAGGGTACCATGTCCTCCAGGGGACATATCATAACCTCAAAAATCCTTTCCAATCGTGTAAGCCAATCTTCGGCACCATCCGGTCCAGAATCACCACGAAACACAGTGGCTCCTAACCGTCGAGCTTGCTCAATATCTGGGCCTTTACTAACACTACTCTCGCCCCTCCCATCTTCAGACCGTGTACGGGACGCACGACTCGGAGGCATGACGTATCAACAGAAATCAAGAACCAAATGCTCTGATACCAATTTGACAGGACCCGTCCCAACTGGACGTCAAAAACCGTGCCCGGTCCTGCTCCCGTCTGACAAGTCAACTAAAGGTCCGAAACTCCCCTTCAGTGCTTGCCAGACAAGGGATGTTCGCGCGGATTTCTGCTGCTGTCACTGCCTCACGATCAATCCCGAGCGTCGTACCACGGCCTGGAGGGTCACAAAACAGAAAAGGTGTGAGTGGACAAAAATGACCTCTTATAAAAACATTTATCAAAATACAATCTTACCCTCAAGTTTTCACAAACTTGCATGCATATCGTAAAACATGAGTGACCGATAAAATCAAAACATATTTTCCCATGGTCCATCAGACTCATGTTCACCAAATCAGTTCATGTTATAAAACATCAAATCCCGGCTCTCAGGCCAAGCCATATGAAAACATAATCACTGGCCACAAAGACCAAAAACCCGTACTCAATACCAGTACATCATCACAATCAATACCAATCAGCACTAATCACCAGTGCACAAGAAATATATCAATTCAATCAATCCGCACTACTCACAAGTGCATAAAATATCACAAATCACATCTGCACTACTCACAAGTGCAAAATCAATCAAACTGTACTACTCACAAGTGCTGCACTACGCGTAGGCCAATATCCAGTCACTCTCTCGGGAATAAACACCTCTGGGCTCAACCCCCTCGGGCTCAGTCACCTCTGGGCGAACACATCCCCAGGATCAGACACCTCCGAGTGGTACATCCAGGCTCAGTATCATCCGAGAAGCTGACTACCATAGGATCAACTCCCGATCCTACAATCACATCCCCCAAGCTCCGGTCGTCTGGGTAATCCCCCCAAGCACCGACCGTCTGGGAATATCACAATCACAATGAACACCTTCCCGGGAATTACATCCCAAAACATTTCAATCAAATCTTGACTTCATACCAAGTCAAGGTCATTCTCAACTGGGTCTCAAGCCCAAAATACCTTTTACACATAAACCGTTAAAATCACATTTAAATCAATAGAATAATCCGGAAATCATCATTGACTCACCAACCAAGTCAAAACATCATTTTAGAAATCATTTAGACTCCGAGCCTAGCCCAAAACATCATTTGTACGTACCTCGTAAAACGTGCCCGAAAAGACTGATTAAAATAATCATAAAATCACAAAAATCATTAATTTCATCAAATTCACAAGTGACTCCAAAACCGAGTCAAAATCACTATTCACTTGGGTTATCATGCCCAACATATCATTATCACGCAAATCCATGTGTTGCAACCTCCGTTGCCATTTTCACATAAATCCACGAAATTGACCCTCGACTCATTCCCGAGTCACCACATCATCTTTCAATCCATGACTCAATAATCCGAGTCCAAACATTATTTTCAATCAATTTCAATCCCGGACTCATAAACCAAGTCCAAACATTATTTTTACCAAATTTCGTAATTTCTCGAAAATCGCCCAAAATAATAATATAATAATCATAAAATCGAGAAATTTCCGGATTGAAACACAAATCATGCCCAAGCATATAAAATCATATAATAAGGCATTTAAATCATATATGCATGCATCACGGTTAGAAAACAAAGTCCACTCACACACACCGTCCAAAACGGTCCGTTTCCGAGCTGCACGTTTTTCCGTAAAATCTGGAAATCACAACTCCTGTCCAAAATCATTATAGAGGGTTACTAACATCTCAAAATACAACATATAATTTTCCCCAATTTTTCCGGGATTTAAATACGTATTTTTAACGTAATACAAAACTTCGGATATGCGGAACATTAACGAAACAATATCCGATTTCATCGAAATCAACGTCAAAATGTTCGTTACACTGAGAGGATCAAAAGTCATGTTGACCTCACCTTGAGACTAGGCCAGACGCGCCCCCACGCGCCGCCGTGAGTGGCTGCGCGTGAAACCCACGCGCCAGCTACAATGCTGTCTCCCTCACCCGGTTGTCTGGTAAACGGGTCGTTTAACCCGCGAGCAGACCCGGTTCAAATCCTACCAATTCGACGTTAAATCCTTCAATTGAACATTCACACAGCTTAGTTACAAGTCTAATTAGAGCTCTGTGGACTTAATTACAAACGACATTACCTATAACCCCACGATCACAGTTGATCATTCGAAGGAGCTCCGACCATTGTTCATCCTTCAAAAATCATCAAACCTTCACGATTTCGTTCAATTGATCCACCAGTAAGCTTCAATGAACTAAGAGAAACATTTCCCCTCCATCAATTGCGTCGTTTGATCACTCATTGATCACGACTCAACCTCGACTCAAGCTCTCTGTTGCCAGACCCGTTCAGAGCTAATTCGGCCTCGATTCTTCTCGTTTTTGATCTGGTTCCACTCGTCTCCACCTCAGGAAGCTGTTTCCAAGCTTCAAATCGATCATCACGGCTCAATTCTTCCAATTTGATTTTCCCTCCCAATTTTCTAAAACCCGAATTCCAGTTCTACAGCCATCCACAATCCCTCGTGTTTCCCTCGCTGAATTCGTCTCTGAATTCTCTCCAATTCGCACTCACAAGTTCAGCTGATGGAGAGGAGATTAAGGTGGAAAGAATTTGTGTTTTGGGTTGTACACGGTTAAGGAAAACAGAAGAGAATTAATGGGAAATAAAAGGATAATTAATTAAAATAATAATAAAACATCATCATTTGGTCTCCCCCAACATCATGGATCCATGTTTTGTGCCTGATTTTAAGGGATGAGTGACACTTGTCACTCATCCAAGTGTGTCCAGTCACCGGGTACTGTTCATATTAAAATATTATTTAATTCCCGGTTCGTTCGGTTAATCGAGCTTGATTCCGTGACCATAACTTCGTCGTCGAATCTCCGATTTCGGCATGCCGCCTGTCGTTGGATTCGTATCGACGAGACCTACGTAACGGTCCTTGGCCCTCGTCCATCGGACCTCCCGATCAAAAAGTCAACATTTGGCCCCTACTATGCCAAATTACCAATATACCCCTCATCTTCCGATCATCATAACTTTCACTACGAATGTCGGAATCGAACGTGCCACCTGTCTATGAACTCGTGACGTCCCGAACTACGTCATAGTCATCGGTCAAAGTCCGTTTGACCGCCCGAACTAAAAGTCAACATTTCGCCCACACTAGGGGCAAAACGGTCATTTTGCACGTTTCATCCGATTTCACTCAACTAATCCCCGATTAGTAATTCTAAATCATGATTAATTAATATTCAATCCCGATATTCGGGACGGGTCATTACAGATATACTCAATACCAATGCGGAAAACCCACATTCCACTCGTCACCTCAATCGCAACCTCTCGCGATTTCGAAGTTAAAACAAGATTGGAAACAACATACCTGGACATCAACCACGTGTCCCCTAACCAATTTAGCTCTATCTGAGATCCACTCTGGGACCACAGATACCGAACACATACGTAACTCGATGGAGTCATATCCCGATTCGTAACTCATCGCTGTCGCAATCACCGGCACCGACACCAGCACTAGCACTAGCACTAGTACCAGCACCATCACTATCACCTGTCAGCATCAGTACACAAGCATCCTCACTAGCATCAGTACTAACGCTAGCACACCGTGTACAAACTGACCACCCTGGATCTCCGTTCATACCGAACGACGATCCCGTACCTCAACTCATATTGGAGAAACTCAGTCTCCCTCGTAGCTAACAATTATGAGTACAGTCATCCTGACAACTCATACGAGAAAAGAAACGTCCCCTGAACGTCCCTGATTCCCAACAACCACAGCTACAACCACTCTCGGTAGTAGTGTCTGCCACAGACTCGTGCAGACCCAACTACCAGACATCACAATCGAGATTCGCGTCCAACAGAATCAATCGAGAGTACCAACTACTTCGTATCCCCACTCCGGGATTCCATCGACAAGTACCAACCCTGATAACTTGCCCAACCAATCACTAACCAGTCGTTACTCGACTCAACCACTGTCGTCTACCAGGTCACCCATGACCTTAGTTGTACCAACAATCCATCACAACTGAAGTAGCACGACAACCAACTAGGTCAAACCGATAAGTACAATCCCGACTGCGAAGTGTAGTCCCAACACAAGCTGATATGACTAGACCGACTAACGAACCCCAAATTCGAATAGTCGTCAAAGTCACACTACTCGCCAACTCACATTTCTGAACCATACACCCAAAGTAGGGTTCCACGATTACACCTAGAGTTCCACTGAACCCAACTGCATAAGGCAGTAAAATCAACAATCTGACCGACTCCGCGGTCTTGACATCGTAAGGACGTCAATCCAATCATACCGTCAATCCAACTAGGATTCCACAAATCCGACCACTAACTACCAGGAGCAGTAAATCCATTTAACTCAACAATATCCAAACATCGATGGTCATAATTCCCAACCAGTCGTCGGAACCGATCCTACGACATCGTGAAGACGATCCCAACTAACCATCTCACGATCAAAATCTATAAGAATACGTTTATCCCTTTGTAGGGTCCCACACTGTCATCCACGACAGAACTATGGCAACCCTGGCATCGAATGCCGAACCAAGACGTTCCACGATCCAATCCTAGTAACTATCGTATCGGCACCACAACTATCAGGTTGATCACGAACTGTAGCCCATTGAGATATCACATCCTCGACCTGCGTAAGGAGTAGTACGCAAAACACGCTCTGGAATTCAGAGTAACATGAGCAACCATGCTCTGATAAGCATCCTACGAGCAATACTATGCTCTGATACCACGTTGACAGGACCCATCCTAATCCCCCCGGGATTAGTGCGGGATGACCCTGCTCCCGTCTGACACGAAGTGTCAGACAAGGGATATTTCTGACCTTTGCCCTCCCGGGCTATCAGAGTACGCCAGGATCCGGAGGAGGCATGTGATATCTCGGTCTCTGCTACAGTCCCCATCCGATGTCAACCTGAAGGGCAGTCAAAACATTAAAAACTGTGAGTGGACAAAATAAAAGTTTATAAAAACATTTCATAAGACATTTGTACTCTCCACTAAAAAGCATGCATGCATTCGAAAACCATTTATCCAAAACAAACCATATGTGGGACTAAGCCCAAAGCAGATATAAATCAAGGTCGAAAGGACCACAATGAAAACGACCATACGGGCCACTGCCCAAATCCATACGGGACTCGGCCCCAAACCATAAAGAAACCAAGTACACGAGCCACTGCTCAAATCCTGTGCACACCTGTGCACACCACATATCATATATCATATATACATCACATACATATATATAAGTCACACAACCAATCCTGTCACGGTATCCAAAGCTACGCGCGTGCTACCCGGGTCTCAATCCGAGTCATCTTAAAGTCAAAGTCAATGTCCGCAGACCACTGACCCTACCCGAGGTAATAGTAACCATAGCCTTCTTGAGAGTAAGGAACCCAACTAGGGGGTGACTCCACTCAGTCGGTGCTCCGTGACTACTCCGGGGTCCACCCAGGCCAACGACCCTCCCCGGAGGAGATAATAGAAGTAGAGGAAGGTAGATGAACATATATATACATAACATAATATCCATGCCCTGTTCCCCTGAACCGTCATGATCCATAATATTCATAACCAAGGTAACATGCCGGTTCCCATAAACCGTCATGTACCGTAATAACATAACCAGGGTTCATGCCGGTCCCCATAAACCGTCAAGAACCAGAATGACCTGACAAAGGTTCATGCCGGTTCCCATAAACCGTCATGAACCACAATGACCTTTCCAGAGTTCATGCCGGTTCCCGTAAACCGTCATGAACTTGGAAATCCATCTAGGGTCCCTGACCCGAAATCATCAGTGTAAAACATCTGGGTCTCGTGCCCGAACATATGACTCAACTGGGCACCGTGCCCGATATCTATGGGTCAGTCACGACTCCGATCATAGTGATGCGTGCAACCATCCATCCAGGACCGCTCTTAATCCTGGTATGTCGCCGTGAACGAATCAACCGACGCGACCACCACAAGATCATGGTGCACTCATCACCGATCGATATCCTGAACCGTCAGCACTCCGAAGTCGAGCCTCCCCAGGCTGCCCGACCACGAATCGTGCATCGTGACCTCTCCGGAAGGAACACATCCCAATCCGGAGGCGAGCGTCGTATCGTCGATCGCCGTGCACATAGCACCCGTCGCGACCACGATTTAGACCCGAAGGTCGTAAATAGTGTCATATGCCCGAGACCAAACCAAAGGGGTCTTATACCCGAGTTTATTCTTTTAGAAATCCAAAACCTTTTCATTTAGACCAATAAAGAAATACAGACCGGTATAAGCACCGTATAAGGCCGAAACCTCGAAATACGTGCTTATACGTAACCACATACAAATGCACCCATGGCATCATCAAACATGTAATAAAACATATAATAAACATTTATGCATGCACCAATTTAGAAAACAAGGTCCACTCACAGACCGTCCGAGCTGCCGCCTCGATTTGCGTGCCATACGGCTCCCCGAGCCGATCACCATCACCGGGACTCCCAAACCTGTCCAAATCGTAATAGAAGGTTACCAACTACTTAATTAACCTCCTACCAAAGCCCCGTAATTTTCCTGTATTTCTAACTATTTTTAATCCCAAACCTAAACCTTCCGATGCCCCGAAACATATCGAGACGGTGTCCGATCGACACGAAACCAGTCCCAAAATGTTCGTTACATCGAATAGAAGATCTCACATGTTGAACACATCCCCAAATTCTCCCCCACGTGCCCACACGCGCCGCCTGAAGTGGCTGCGCATGGGCTTCACGCGCCGCTTAAGTACCTGCTGACGTCATCGCTGACGTCAGCATGACGTCATGCTGACGTCAGCTGACAGCTGTCAGGTCTGACATGTCAGACACTGACAGGTGCCACGTGTCAAGCTCCCATTGGTCCACGTCACTGTGCTGTCAGTGCCATGTGGCAGTCTGACATGTGCCACGTGTCATCACGGCACTGGTCCACGTCAGTGCCACGTGTCAGCCCCTGATTGGGCCACGTCACTGACATGTCAGTGCTGACTGTGCACTGACATGTGACACGTGTCGCACTCCTATTGGCCCATTTTCTGACATGTCAGCTGACATTTTCAGTTCTGACAATGCTGACGTCATCCCTGACATGATGATGTCAGCAGGATGACGTCACCTGTCATCCCCTACATCGGTCAGGCCAGTCCGAACCGGTCCGGTCCGGTATTTCCTGCAACTTGGACCGGCGTAACCGGTCCAGGTGTCCTTCTCCCTCATTTTCGGTCCGTTTGCTTCCATTCCAATTCCTAAACTCCTATTTCTTCATTTCCTATCTAACCCAATTAACAAAACTACCTAAAACCTTCGAAATCCGACCGGTTCAATTTTGAACCTCACGGTTCAATTTTCCCAAAACCTCCCAGGGCTTCCCCGACGTCCAATCACCACCAAACCCTCTCTAACAACTCCCTAGCAACCTATTTAACTCAACCCAATCGTCCAAAACAGCCCATAACATCAAAATCCACACAAAAATTGAAAATGGGCTTACCGGGTACCCGCTCGGTTCTGGGTTCCTGCCACCGCCCACGGCGGTTCCAGCCACCAGCTGCCGTCCTTAGTCCTCCTCTCTCATTCTCTAGTCTCAGTCCTGGTCGAAATGGGGTTGGGTTGGCTGAGTTTGGGTGAATGGTTTGGGTGAGATCGGGTATTGGGTTTGTGTTTGGATGAAGAAATGAAAATGCACGGGAAGGTTGCATGCATGAATGAAGTATGGTGTCCATTGGATGGGTGACACTTGTCACTCATCCATTGGGCCTCCACTAAATATCTGGGCCCACTAGAGACAAACTGCACTTTTTCTCTCGTAAAACGTGTCACCGTGAATAGTAATCGGAACCTTTCGTGAACCGTAACTTCGCCGTCGAACGTCCGAATTCGACGTGCCGCCTGTCTACGGATTCGAATCGTCCTTATCTATGTAACGGTCTTCGGCCCTCGGCCATCGGACCTCTTGGTCAAAAAGTCAACATTTGACTCCATTTAACCAAAATTACCAAAATACCCCTAAACTTCCGAACGTCATAACTTCCTCCTCGAACGTCGGAATTGAACGTGCCACCTGTCTATGAACTCGTGACGTCACGAACTACGTCACGGTCATCGGTCAAAGTCCATTTGACCGCCCGAACAAAAAGTCAACGTTTTGCCACGCCGAAGGGCAAAACGGTCATTTTGCATCGTTCGTCTGATTTCGCCTAACTAATCATTGATTAGCCTCACTAATCGTGATTATTCACTAATCTAATCTAGGAATTTGGGACGGGTCGTTACACCAAACCGTACCGAACCTGTTAAAATTAAATGTGATGGTTCTAGTATCGACCAATATTGTACCATACCCAAACCGTGCCCAGGGCTATTCAAAAGAGCTATTAGGTTCCATTCCCTTCAAGTTATTTTTTGGGAAGTCCTACCTTTAGGTTTTTAACAATTGGCATCAGAGCTTGATTTCACCACATAATTGAGCCCAGATTCCACAAAAGGGCCAACAACTAGGCCCAGACTCCAAGGAATGGGTGACCTAGAGGGCTAGATTATGGTGATCAGTATTATGTATGGGTGTAATATCGAGTCACTAAATATTGATAGATGAGTGAGCTGTAGGCTACCACCTGATCGGTGTCGATAGAGTATGCCAACGAGGACATTGGGTCCGGAAACATGGTGGAGTATTGGGAAGTTCTACCATTGGGTTCTTAACACAAACCATAGTCACTTTCCTCTCGAACTTGATTGGAAGCTTCTTCTGCACCCTTCGGTCCATCGAAGCCCGAACCATTCTCCCAGCAAAAGGTGGGTATGCATTCATCAATTTAATTTGATTTAGTTTGATTCTGTGGTTAGTATGCATTTGCTATGTTGAGCTATTTTTTAGTTTTATTTTTAGTGATTCTCTATTTGATTTTGAGTGTGATTACATCCACCACATGTACTGTTGATGTTTTTGTTGTGGTTGTTGTTGGAAATCAAACCCTTCATCTTCATCCTTCTGAACCCAAAAACACACACAAACACACAACAATCCACCTCAAATATTTACTTGAATTCATTTAGCTCCAACCTAGGAGACAATTTCGGATCCACTTTCTGAATTTTGATGGAATGTTTTATTTCATCATGATGAATTGACTGAATTTGTATGTTCTTATTCTCTGATTGTGTTGCTGCAAAATAGAAGATGGTTAAAGCTTGAAACTGATTATGATAATTTTATAAAATAAAAAAACTTTACTATTTTCAGAGTAATTTTTTCTAAAAACATTTGTGATTTCTAATTTGAGTGGTGATCAGTGCTCTTTATGTAAACTGCCTGTTTTGAAGTCCTCATTGCTTTTTCATTTACTGTTGCCTCTACATTTGCCCTATTTCTCTCACCATGTAATTTGACTACTATTCAGTCATTATGCAAGCATCATTATGATGTCATATAATGCCCTCTTTACTTATCTTTTGAGTTAATTTGGGCCATGAATAGGAGAAAATAATCCTTCTTGCGAGACCTGTGCATGATTGGAAAGAAAGGTTAATTATGAGAACAATGCAAAAAGAATGGCTAAATTCAGAGTTAGAATGAAGAAGTTATCCCAAGTTTGAATTGAGCCCAACACCGAGGTCCTAGACCATGTCACTGACTTGCACCTATACCTGCCTGTGCCTGCGCCAAGACATGTCTGGGCCACGCCACTCCCAGCGATGCTCATTTCTCAATCTAGTGCACTTGTAAATCTATACAAGTACCCACCCTACCAATAGTGCACTTGTAACACTCACCAAGGGCACTACCCAAAAGCAATCTCATAGCCCATTTTGGAGAAGGTCCCAGAAATGACTCAATGTAAGGACCCGTCCCGGAAGTTAGGGTTAAGACGGTGATTAGTGACAAATTAGTGAGGTTGATGGGTGGTTAGTTGGTTACAATAGGGTTGTTAGCGTAGAATGACGATTTTGCCCCTAGTTGGGTAAATAGTTGACTTTTGGTTCGGGTGGTCAATTGGATATTAACCATTGACCGTGACGTAGTTCGGGACGTCACGAATCCGTAGACAGGTGGCACGCCCGATTCCGACATCCGAGGAGGAAGTTATGATGTTCGGAAGGTTGAGGGCACTTTCGTAATTTGGTTAAACTAGGGGGCAAGAGTTGACTTTTCGTACGATCGGGTTTTGACACATTGACCTAGGACAGTTAGGTAGAGCTCGTCGCCCTGAATGTAAAGACAAGAGGCACGTGTTCATCGGACCTAGGATGCGTAAGTTACGAGTCTAGAAAGGTAGTGGCACAATCATAAATTTGGACTCAAAGGAAGGGCATTTTGGTATTTTACACATTGGGAATTATGCAACAGGATAGGGACAGGTGTACAGCTGAGATTGGGACAATTGTGAGAGGCTTGAGAGGATTGTGACATGTGGCAGGGACCTAGTGGCTTCTAGACGGGTTCACGGGTCCAAATAATTGGGGGTGTAACCGTGCATTCGAGAAAAACAGAGAGAGAGTGAGGCTGAGAGGAAATTGATCGATGGCCGGGAAGGTGTGAGTGTTGTGAGCTGGTGAGAGTGAACAGAGGTTAAGGGAGAGTTGAGGAGTGAACTGGAGTGGGTTGTGTGATCGTGAGTGAGGGAGAAGGAAGGGTGAGTTCACATGAAAAACAGAGAGAACTGAGGGAGTTGGTGGTGGTGTGATCGTGTGTTGCTCCAATTGGACTCGAGAAGAAACTGAGACGGCTCTGTGGACTCCGGGGAACGCGGTGGCGAGCACGGTAGTGGACGGCTGCAGGTAATTCCTCATTCCTTTTCGATTGCTCTGCTTTGCCGTGATTTTCAAACCCTTAGTCGTGGACTTAGGGACTGAGTCGAGGTTTTTGGTGAGTTGGGTGAGCTTCAGTGAAGTCCTAAGAACCGTCTAAGGTGGTTGCCGTGACGGGGGAGGACTTGGGTGGTCGGATTGTAAAACAGGGGACTGTTCGGGTTTTGGTTTCGAGTTTGGGACGATGATCTAGAGGCTTAGTCGTCGTGTTAGAGTGAGGGGAATAGGTTGCTTAAGACTGGACGAAGAGGCTGGTGAAGAGAGGGAAGAAAACGGTGAAGGAACGGCGAAGAACCGGATGCGCCGGTTCAGACCGGTTCGCCCAAGGTAGACGATGATGAACAGTGATCGTGTGCAGGCTCGTGAGGCCCACGCGCAGCCTCTTTGGGCGGCGCGTAGGGGCGCGTACGGCGATTTTTGGGAAAACAGTCAACATAGTTTTTGGTCTAGAAGTTGTAACGAGTCTAAGGGAATTAGTTTCGAGTTAATCGGACGTCGATTCGAAGTAGTTCTACGAGGTTGAAGGTTTAGGGTTCCGGTACGTTACGTTTAGGACCCGGGGAATTTTAGGGAAAATTAGGAGAGTCTTAGTAGACGTGTTAGTGACGCACTTTGGTGACTGTTGACAGGATTGGGACTTCCCGAGGAAGCTGAGGAACGTACGGGAAGTTCGGGGCACGAGTGACGTGCTAGTGACTGTGAGTGGACCACTTTTCTAAACTCGAGCATGCATAACTTTTTTCTATAATTATTTTATGGTTTTACATGTGATTTCATGATTATGGACTATGCTATGTTGGTTTTACATAATTGCACGTTTTTCGAGAAAGTACGTATTTGGCACGTTTTACGAAAAATGCTTGATTTCTGATTATGATGCTATGGTTTTGGGATTTCAAAGGATAAATGGTTTTCAAGGATGATAAAGGATTTTGGAACATGATTTTGATGATCAAGGGTTTTCGGTTTTAGAATCGGATTCCGGGAAGCGGAATTTGGTTTTAAAGTTGGAAAGGGGAATTCCGGATTTGGGTTCGGAATGACGGTTCTGGATGCCGGAAGGGCATCAGACTAGTGATTTCGGATTCGAGTTTGGATATGGATTGAGAAATGGTTTTCAAATGGTTTTGATTGGATTTGCTGGATTTGGTTATTGGGTTTAAAGACTCGGGAGTTTAAAGACTCGGATATTATTGAGGCCTGGATTAAGTTTAAAGACTCGGGAGTTTAAAAACTCGGATAGATCCAGCAGGTTTGATCGGATCATGAGTGGTTGAGACTTATGTTTTGTGATATGGTTTTATGATGCTTATGATGTGAGTTCTATAACTGTTTTTATGATGATTCTACAAAGGCTTTTATGACGATTCGTATGTGATTTATAACGGTTTTTAGTAATTGGGTTATGCATGTATGTTTTCAAAACGGAGGGCCAAACCCTGTTTGTTATAAAATGGTTTTTGAACTTTTATTCTTTATGGTCTACTCACACCTTCTGTTTTTGAATTGCCCTCCAGGTCGTGGATCTAGCACGGAGGTTGACGTCGAGGCATCGTCTGAGGCATAGAGTACTCGAAAGTGACCCCGAAGTGCTTTAGATTTTCCGTTGTGCGTGTATCTTGTTTATCGGTTTTCTCTTCTGCATATTTAGTACTATGCTCTGTAAGACTCTGACTTCGGGATGATTACATTTTCTCCTGCGTCTGGCTTGTAATTTGGTGGTTTTTCGTGAGTTTACTTTGGTTTTGTGTCGGGGTGTCATACGGGAGCAGGATTTACCTCGGTTTTCGTGGTGAAACCGGGGTGGGTCCTGACAATTGGTATCAGAGCATAGGTTTGTCAAGTTTGTCGGGTTTATCGGCTTGTGAGGTTGTGTTTAGGTGGTCTGACTTCTTCTATGCCTCTTTCAGAGTGCGATTGACTATGCCTCCGAGACGTGATCCCCAGCCACGACCTGAAGACGAAGTGGTGAGAGGGACAGAGAGCATTACGATTGAGCGAGCCCAGCGGCTCGAGGCTACGACTTTTAGTGGTGGGGCAGATCCTAAGGAAGCTCAGAGGTGGATCACGAGACTTGAGCGGATTTTTGCATTGATGCATTGTCCACCGGAGGACCGAGTGTTACTGGCTACATTTTTACTGGACGGTGCAGCGTACGAGTGGTGGTATACCCTCGAGTTTTCTGGTTGGGACGCCCACACTGTGACTTGGGAGACGTTTCGGGAGAGGTTCCTAGATTAGTATTACCCTCATTCTTTCCGAGACGCCAAGGAGGCTTAGTTTCTGCAACTCCAACAGGGGAGTATGAGTGTGGCTGAGTACGAACAGAAGTTTCAGATGTTGTGTCAGTTTGCTCCTGCGTTTGTGGCTACTGAAGCCGAGAAGTGTCGTAGGTTTGAGTTGGGCATGCGAGGTGAGATTCGAGCCATAGTGACGGCTGGATCCTTTGCTACCCTCCGAGAGTTGTCAGACGCTGCGGTGAGGGTTGAGGCTAGCTTGCCGGTACGACGCCGGGAGCCACCTTTTCCTGGAGTTTCGAGTCAGAGGACATCGAAGAGGGGTAACTTCAGTGGAGCATCGTCTTCGAGCGATAATCGTTTTGGTAGGCCTGGTAGTTTCCAGAGTTCAGTATTCTGTGGTTACCGAGCAGAGTCGACTCCGCAAACCAGTGCGACGTCTGTTGCGTCTACAGGGAGACCGAGTGGTGGACCAGGTCGGGATGTGTGTTTTTACTGTGGAGAGTGAGGTCACTTCCGACGTGAGTGTCCACTGTTACCACATGAGGGTGGTGTAGGCCGTGGAGCGGCAGAGCCTAGACGGAGTACAGCATCAGCGTCAGGGACAACGGGTACTAGAGGAGGTGGTGGTGCCACGAGTGGTGTGGGAGGACGTGGTAGATCTTCCGGACCCCAGGCCCGAGTGTTTTCGATGACACAGGAGGAGGTTCAGTCAGCCCCTGGTGCGGGGACAGGTACTTTTACTTTCCTTGGTTGAGTTGTACATAGTGTTGTTTGGTTCCGGGATAGAGTCTAGGTCTTATTCTAGGTGACCTGGAGTGACTATAACTGATCGATATGAGGTTATTGAAGGGAGAGAACCCACAATCTAGGATTTGCCTTTAGGACTTTGTAGATTTATTCCGACAAGGTGGTCGAAGTAGCAGCCGAATGAGTGAGCCAGTAGGTAGGATTTCCGGTTTGGGCTTGAGTTGGCTTCTGAAAGGTGAGGTGGTAGTACGTGAGGATGAACTCTATGAATTCTATTGGGTACTTTATATGAGGTATTTTAAAATTTCTTTGTTTTCTGTTCATAGAGTTTCCCTTGCATACACCATGAAGTTCTAGTCGTGCTAAGAGAGGGTCAGTAGTGGTGAACGGATAGTTGGAGATGGTGTGAAATACCCAAGGTGGAGATGATAGACGGGAACCCAGGAGTAGTTGTTGTTGTACCAGTGTTGACCACCGGGTAGGAGACCCCTCGTGTTGGGAACGAGCTGTGGAATTTCGGGGACGAAATTCTTTAAGGAGGGTAGGTTGTAAGGACCCGTCCCGGAAGTTAGGTTTAAGACGGTGATTAGTGACAAATTAGTGAGGTTGATCGGTGGTTAGTTGGTTACAATAGGGTTGTTAGCGTAGAATGACGATTTTGCCCCTGGTTGGGTAAATAGTTAACTTTTGGTTCGGTTGGTCAATTGGGTATTGATCGATGACCGTGACGTAGTTCGGGACATCACGAATCCGTAGACAGGTGGCACGCCCGATTCCGACATCCGAGGGGGAAGTTATGATGTTTAGAAGGTTGAGAGCACTTTCGTAATTTGGTTAAACTAGGGGGCAAGAGTTGACTTTTCGTACGATCGGGTTTTGACACGTTGACCTAGGACAGTTAGGTAGAGCTCGTCATCCTGAATGTAAAGACAGGCGACACGTGTTCATCGGACCTAGGATGCGTAAGTTACGGGTCTAGAAAGGTAGTAGCACAATCGTAAATTTGGACTCAAAGGAAGGGCATTTTGGTCTTTTGCACATTGGGAATTATGCAACAGGATAGGGACAGGTGTACAGTTGAGATTGGGACAATTGTGAGAGGGTTGAGAGGATTGTGACATGTGGCAGGGACCTAGTGGCTTCTAGACGGGTTCACGGGTCCAAATAATTGGGGGTGTAACCGTGCATTCGAGAAAAACAGAGACAGAGTGAGGCTGAGAGGAAATCGATCGATGGCTGGGAAGGTGTCAGTGTTGTGAGCTGGTGAGAGTGAACAGAGGTTAAGGGAGAGTTGAGGAGTGAACTGGAGTGGGTTGTGTGATCGTGAGTGAGGGAGAAGGAAGGGTGAGTTCAAGGGAAAAACAGAGAGAACTGAGGGATTTGGTGGTGGTGTGGCCGTGTGTTGCTCCAATTGGACTCAAGAAGAAACTGAGACGGCTCTGTGGACTCCAGGGAACGCGGCGGCGAGCACGGTGGTGGACGGTTACAGGTAATTCCTCATTCCTTTTTGATTGCTCTGCTTTGCCGTGATTTTCAAACCCTTAGTCGTGGACTTAGGGACTGAGTCGAGGTTTTTGGTGAGTTGGGTGAGCTTAAGTGAAGTCCTAGGAACCGTCTAAGGTGTTTGCCGTGACGGGGGAGGACTTGGGTGGTCGAATTGTAAAACAGGGGACCGTTTGGGTTTTGGTTTCGAGTTTGGGACGATGATCAAGAGAATTAGTCGTCGTGTTAGGGTGAGGGGAATAGGTTGCTTAGGACTGGACGAAGAGAGGGAAAAAAACGGTGAAGGAACGGCGAAGAACCGGGTGCGCCGGTTCAGACCGGTTCGCCCAAGGTAGACGATGATGAACAGTGATCGTGTGCAGGCGCGTGAGGCCCACGCGCAGCCACTTTGGGCGGCGCATAGGGGCGCGAACGGCGGTTTTTGGGAAAACAGTCAACATAGTTTTTGGTCTAGAAGTTGTAATGAGTCTAAGGGAATTAGTTTCGGGTTAATCGGACGTCGATTCGAAGTAGTTCTACGAGGTTGAAGGTTTAGGGTTCCGGTTCGTTACGTTTAGGACCCGGGGAATTTTAGGGAAAATTAGGAGAGTCTTAGTAGACGTGTTAGTGACGCACTTTGGTGACTGTTGACAGGATTGGTACTTCCCGAGGAAGCTGAGGAACGTACGGGACGTTCGGGGCGCGAGTGACGTGTCGGTGACTGTGAGTGGACCCCTTCTCTAAACTCAAGCATGCATAACTTTTTTCTATAATTATTTAATGGTTTTACATGTGATTTCATGATTATGGACTATGCTATGTTGGTTTTACATAATTGCACGTTTTCCGAGAAAGTACGTATTTGGCACGTTTTACGAAAAATGCTTGATTTCTGATTATGATGCTATGGTTTTGGGATTTCAAAGGATAAATGGTTTTCAAGGATGATAAAGGATTTTGGAACATGATTTTGATGATCAAGGGTTTTCGGTTTTAGAATCGGATTCCGGGAAGCGGAATTTGGTTTTAAAGTTGGAAAGGGGAATTCCGTTTTGGTTCGTAATGACGGTTCTGGATGCCGGAAGGGCATCAGACCAGTGATTTCGGATTCGAGTTTGGATATGTATTGAGAAATGGTTTTCAAATGGTTTTGATTAGATTTGCTGGATCTGGTTATTGGGTTTAAAGACTCGGATATTATTGAGGCATGGATTGAGTTTAAAGACTCGGGAGTTTAAAGACTCAGATATTATTGAGGCCTGGATTGAGTTTAAAGACTCTGGAGTTTAAAGACTCGGATAGATCCAGCAGGTTTGATCGGATCATGAGTGGTTGAGACTTATGTTTTATGATATGGTTTTATGATGCTTATGATGTGAGTTCTATAACTGTTTTTATGATGATTCTACAAAGGCTTTTATGACGATTCGTATGTGATTTATAACGGTTTTTAGTAATTGGGTTATGCATGTATGTTTTCAAAACGGAGGGCCAAACTCTGTTTGTTATAAAATGGTTTTTGAACTTTTATTCTTTATGGTCCACTCACACCTTCTGTTTTTGAATTGCCCTCCAGGTCGTGGATCTAGCACGGGGGTTGACGTCGAGGCATCGTCTGAGGCATAGAGTACTCGAAAGTGACCCCGAAGTGCTTTAGATTTTTCGTTGTGCGTGTATCTTGTTTATCGGTTTTCTCTTTTGCTTATTTAGTACTTTGCTCTGTAAGACTTTGACTTCGGGATGATTACATTTTCTCCTGCATCTGGGTTGTAATTTGGTGTTTTTTCGTGAGTTTACTTTGGTTTTGTGTCGGGGTGTCAGACGGGAGCAGGATTTACCTCGGTTTTCGGGGTGGAACCGGGGTGGGTCCTGACACTCAAGGAGGTCCGAGACATGTCTTTCGCCAAGGTTTTAGGCCCAAATTTAAGACTCAATTTCCAAACCCATTTCCAGATTAGCTCTGAGCCACTAACCTATTCCTAATTATATTACTAAGCTTAAGGCATGGTTTGGCACATGGGTTAAGGCCCATCGCATGCCCAGCTCCAGAATGTCCAAAATTAGCTTAATTAGGATTATTTTGAGGTACCAAATTTTTCAGCCATGTCCCAATGCCTAAGGCAGAATCCAGCTATTTGGATGACAACCTTGTATCCCAAGGAACCTAAAGAATCTTCCTTAATGTGTAAGAAAGCCTAAGAAACCACTATCCTAGTTTCTTGTCGCAAAAATAGCCCTATTTCAACTAGGATTCGAATTTTCTGATCCTAATTCACTTGGAACAGCTGGCATGTAAAAATTCCATGGTGTTTCCTTTCCTAGCTATTCTCTAAAATCTAGATGAATTATTTCCTATATAATGTAACCTTTAAGGCATGGCAAAGGATTTCGTTTTTTTCCTAATTTCTACCCTAACCCGATTTAGCTTTTGATACTTGTAATCTTTGGTTTCTCTTGTGTGCAACATCGTTCTCCTTCGATTTGTATTCCGAACCCTTTTATTCTTATTACAAGTTTAATGCAATTTTATATTATGTTGTTTTTCAATTCAAGCATGCGTGAGTAGTCTTTTATAGGATTAGGGTTGCTTGAAGCCCTAGCCAAGTTAGTTTCGTAGTTTGATTTCTAGATCTTGATTCTGATTGCTATGCATGCTCAATTTGTTGGACTACTATGCTTCAGAAACTTAATTTATGTCTATAAGCTTAGTTAACTTGTTTGCATATAATTATAGACGTAATTGCTTGAGTGACTGTTATATCACCTTGTGGTTTGTAGCATCAAGTTTCGAAAGGGGAATCCTATTCAAAATCATAACTTGTAAAACTTTTGAATTGCATGTCACTTTCTAGGCTAATGTGGTTTTATGAAATTCCCTTAGTACTTCCAACATTATCTCATGATACTAGACATTCTAGGCATATGCACAGTCTAAAATATGCTAGGTAAGAGGGAATAAATTTGTCGAGTAAACCAACAATAGGTCCTAGGCCAAGCATCTAATTTAGAGAGTGCATAGTAATTATCTGAAGATAATCTAATAAGGAACTATAACTGGTTAAAGCAGATAGTAAGCTCTAATTCGCCTTAATCAACCAACATCAATTAACCATTCATTCGTGGGTTTTAATTATGTTTTCATTACTTACTTGTGTGAACATTAAACCATCAAGCCCTCATAATAACTATTTTAGTCTAAATTATCATGATTATGAACTTAAATTGGAAATCGTCGTTGCACAAGTTCTCGAGGAATCAACCTTTGCATGCTACTATAAATCTTCTATCAATCTTTGTGCACTTGGAAACCATAACTAGTAGAATTATTGACCATCTTAATAGTGTTCCATAAATCTTCTATCAAGTTTTTGGCACTGTTGTCGGAGACTTGTCCCTCAGGTGCTAGTTTATGTCGTCTGCAAGCTCTATGAAAGTAACTACTTACGTGTCCATTCCATTTAGTGATTCCTCTGTGCACAGGAGCCTACAACCAAGTCCCACAGGAATGGCCGAAGCACAACCAGACTAACAACAAGGCTGTGCCCTAGTACCACCACTTGCCTCAAGATTGCTACGGGAATTTACTGCCCCACATGTGCTCGAGACGAGTTTTCTATGATTTTTCTAGCAAGCACCATGGAGAACTTTGAACTGGAATCTGACACCTTACACTTGCTGCCCACATTTCAAGGCTTTTCAGGTGAGGACCCTCACCTTCACATTAAGAAGTTCGTCTAAGTCTGCTCCACCTTGTGAATTAATGGAATTATTAAACCTGAGATTTGACTATTGTTGTTTCACTTTTCTCTCAAAGATTGTGTTAAGGCATCGTTCCATTCCTTGGCCCTTACTTCAATCAAATCGTGAAGGGACTTGACTTCCAAGTTCCTAACTCAATATTATCCTATGAAGAAGACCAATGAGTGGAAAACCATGATAATGAACCCACGGCAAGCCATGAACGAATATTTCTACGAATACTAGGAGAGGTTCAATGAAATGCTTTGATTGTACCCTCACCACAACATCGAGGATGATCACTTGATCCTATACATTTATGGAGGATTAAAACCAATGATCGGACCATGGTAAACTCTTAATCCAAAGGAATTCTTGATGGGACCGATGATGAGGCATGTATAGCCTTTGAGAACATAGCTCAAACGGAGAAGAAGTTCAGCTATAGAGGACACTCCTCTAAAGCATTGGTCGGGGTATACCGGGATGACAAGGACAATGCAATTGTTCAATTAATGGCAATGGTCAAGTAACTTTGCAAAGAAAAGGCCAAAGTAGTTCATGCGTACAATGTGTGTTTAGTTCAAGGGCACACCTCTCAAGAGTGTCCCCTGGTGAAAGATACCATTTTTGTTGGTGATTTTAAATCTACTCGACCCCAAAATGATCCATATTCCAACTCCCACAATTCGGGGTGAAAGAACCATCCCAATATCCAGTAGAGCAACAACTAGAACACGGCTAATCCCATACCACCTCCTTGATTGTAGTAGCAACTCGCAGCCTCTGAAGTGCATCTTCAAGGACCTTCCTTGGATCAAGGTGAAAATAGAAAGTCTTCGGAAGATGCCCTTAATGCCATGGCTCAACGGAATCTACAGTTCATGTAAACCACCAATGATTTTATTCATGAAAGTCGTGGTCACGAAGCCAAGACGGATAATGTAATTGCAAACTTGGATAGGTAGCTAGGACAGATTACAAATCAATTGAATCAACAAGAACAAGGAAAGTTGTCGAGCCAAGTAATGGTGATTCCTAAAGGACTTCAACATCCAAGTGTGAATGCCATCTCACTACTTAGTGGCACACAACTTCAAGGCTCGACATATGCTGCATATGAAGAAAGCATGGTAATGCCCTACATTGAGCAATACAACCTCACCACAGCTCACTCAATGTCCTATAGTACCATGGCCCAATCTGTATCTCAAGATAAGGTTCTGGCCTACAACATGCCTCAAGAAAGGCTGGACCACGGGGTTCCTGAATCAGTCTTGTTGAGGCCTTAATATTATAGCATGTTATTAATCATGCCACAATTGTAGGCTTTGCAGCAGGCCCTACCGTAAGCGTAAGCCACCACTCATTCCACATTGCTAGCATACATTGAGCCGAGGACGATATCCTCTGGCATGCCGTAGGGGCAACTGCAGCACCACTTCCAGGCACACAATCCATTGCTAGTGCAGGTGTTGGAATAAACCCAGAACTCTGCACAACACGAGTCTAGTTTTTCCAAGGACCCCAATGTGTGCCAAATTGCACCCAACCATCAAGAAAATGTCATAGCAGCAACTCCAGTTATCCCCACAGAAAGCATGTGGCACTCACATCTTCCTAACTCTCGAACTTCAAATTCAAGTCTTAAAACAAATAATGAGGTTACTTGAGAGTCAGAAAATAATGTTGTTATCCATCCCTTGCAGGTCCCAAAGAAAAACAAGGAAAAGAAGAAGTTCGAGGAGGATATGAAATGAATGCTGCAAAAGCTTGAGATTACATTGTCTTTCAATAAACATCTCCAACATATTCCAATCTTTGCAATGATTTTGAAAGACTTGCTTTCTAGAAAGCGAGAAGTTGGGCCAAAGGTCATCATAGACATCAATTCGGCCACTCTTAATGCTTTACATGGTATGCCACCATAGGTTGACGATCCCAGCCCTCCATCACTCGCTTATATCATCATAGAAAAATGGTTCAACCATTTTGCCTGTGATACATGGGTGGCAGTAAGTGTTATGCCCTATCATGTTTTCAAATATTTAAATTTAGGGTCACTAAAGCCTACTAAGCTTTGCATTAAATTGGCTAATTCTTCGATTGCTAAGCTAATAGGTATGATTGAGGATGCTGGGGTGCAAAATAGGGACGTTAGAAGTGTTACAGATTTATATGTGCTAAGGGAGGAAAAACTTGGTCTGAATGATGATCAACCACTAATTTTTGGAAAACCTATTTTGGCCACCCTAGATTGTGACATCATTGTCAAGCGAGGGACTGTAGTTATCAATAATTTGGACAAGCTAAGCACTTTCAACAAGCATGATCCCATCAAGTACCTGGCTGAACTTATTAGTGGTTTATCATTAGAACTAATGATCATATATTATTGGATACCATTGCAGGGTCAAGTGTTGGGAACTTTATTACCATGGATGTTATGCGACCTCCAGAGATAAATGAGTGTCACGAGAAGGTCAGGTTGGGTGCGCCCCAAATTTTTTTTTTTCTATAACTTATTCTTCCAAAGGAGATACCTCACGGTCCTCACTCATGGCCTAGGACCCTCGACCCTTCTTCCAAAATCACACCTAAGTTCGATGGGAACCACGACCACCATGGCAGATTATGGCTGCTCACAAGCTCCACCAACAACCATATTATTTTGGATCCCTCCTACAAAAAATCTCAGTGCACCCAATGGCAAGCCCATGACACCTCCATAGTGTGCCTGTCTCGTCTTTCTAGATGTTAAATTAAGTGCTCCTAGAAGGTGACCTAACATTAGTTTGCATCATCTCCTTCTTTTATGTTTATGCCCTTTTATCTCTCAAACCTTAATGTTTGTGTCCTACATATTGTTTGTAACATTGAGGGCAATGTTTCGTTTAGGTTTGGGGGTGTTGATTTAAATTTTTGATATAAATATATAGTTTTGGGGCTACACGACTAGTTTTATATTCTTTTTGTTTTGCCATTTTTTCCTTTTTTTTCTTTTCTAGTTTTAATACTGTAACTTTTTAATAGGAACTTATATGTTATGCGAACTGCCTTTTCTTCACTAAGAATCATGCCATGTCCAAAAAGTTCATAATTTTCACTTCACAAATGTGATGCCTTAAATGGTTAGGTGAACAAAGAAACCAAATTTAAATGACCTTGTAAAATTAGTGAAGACTTCCTTGTGAAATTTTTGAGCCTGACTGGTGAAGTGCTGCTATAACTCTCAAGAGACAAAACTCCTCCCATTAGGTGAACTTAATGGTTTAATGTTTTATCTTAACTAGATTGAGTCTTTTATTTTTATGTTTTGTTACGGAACTAGTAAAAGGTAGGTTTGGGGGTATTCGTTCAGTCATTATTCGTGCATCATTTTGATGTCGTCTAATGCCCATTTTACTTATCTTTTGAGTTAATTCGTGTCATCAATAGGAGAAAATGATATTTCTTGTGAGACTTGTGTATGATTGGAAATAAAGGATAATTCTGAGAATAATGCAAAAAGAATGTCTAATTTGGAGTTATAATGAAGATATCCCAAGATGGAATCGAGCCCTAAATCGAGGTCCTGGACTATGTCACTGGATTTGTGCCTAAACGAATGTCCTTGTGCCTATACACATATGCGCCTGGCTATGCCAGGGCCAGCGGTGCCCATTCTTCCATCTAGTGTGCCCGCAAACCTATCATAGTACCTCCCCTACATGTAGTGCACTTACAAAAATTATCACAGGCACTACCCAAGTGCACTCTCAGAGCCCATTTTGGAGAAAATCCCATAAATGACTCAAGGAGGTCCAAGATATTTGTCCTGCACCAAGGTTTTGGGCTCAGATTTGGGACTCAATTTCCAATCCCATTTTCCATGTTAGCTTTGAGCCTCAAAACTATTACTAATAATATTACTAAACTCAAGGCGCAGATTGATTCCGTGGTTAAGGCCCATGGCATGCCCGGTCTGAAATTGGGTTAGTTAGGATTGTTTCGGGGTCTCGAAATATTCTGATATAATCCCAGTGCAACACTTAAGGCAGAATCTAGCTATTTGGATTACATCCTGGTATCCCAAGGAAGCTACATAATCTTCCTTGACATGCAAGAAAGCCCAAAAAAACATTCTCCTAGTTTCTTGCTGCAAAAACAACCCTAGTTCAAAATAGGAATTAAGATTTTCTTATCCTAATCTAGCTGGAGCAGTTGGTATGTTTGAATTCCATGGGGTTTCCTTTTCTTACTCTTCTCGTAAATTCTAGAGGAGTTATCTCCTATATATTGTAACCTTTAGGGTATGGCAAAGGGTTCCCCTATTTGCCTAATTTCTACCCTAGTTACGACTCAACTTTTGATACTTTTAATCTTCGATTTTTCTTTGCTCTTCAACTTGTGCGTGGAGCTTGGAGAAGAGGTTTAGCCGTGCCTTCTTCAGTGCAACATCATTCTCCTGAGATTTGTATTCTGAACCCTTTTATTCTTATTACAAGTTTAATCCAATTTCACATTATGATGTTTTTCAATTCAAGCATGCATAAGTAGTCTTTTCTAGGATTGGGGCTTCTTGAAGCCCTAGCCACATTATTTTTGTAGTTTGATTTTTGGCTCTTGATTATGTTTTCTATGAATGCTGAATTTGTTGTATTATTATGCTTCATGAACTTAATTTATGCCTATAAGCCTAGCTAACTTGTCTGCATATAATTATAGATGTAATTTCTTGAGTGACCATCATATCACCTTGTGGTTTGTAGCATTGAGTTTAGGAGGGGGAATACTATTCATAATCTTAACTCGCGAAACTTAGAATTGCAAGTCACTTTCTATGCTAATGTGGTTTCATGAAATTCCCTTGGTGCTTCCTACATTATCTTATGATAATAGACATTCTAGGCATATTCTCTAAAACATGCTAAGTAAGAGGGAATAAATGTGTTGAGTGAACCAACGCCAGGCCCTAGGCACATGCATCTAATTCAGAGAGTGCATAGTAATTAGGTCAGGGAAATCTAATGAAAAACTATAATTGGTTAGAGTTGATAGTATGCCTTGATTTTCTTTAATCAACTAACTTCAATCAATCATTGATCAAACTCCCCATTGTAACTATTTTAGTCTAAGTTATTTTGAATCTGGACTTAATTTGGAAATCATTGTTGAATAAGTCCTTGAGAGATCGACCTTTGTGTGCTACTATACTGCTATATTCAATTTTGTGCACTTGCAGAATATAACTAGTAGAATTATTGACCATCTTAATTGTGTTTAATAAATCTTCTATTGACTGCCTTTTGTGAATCTTGGTATGAATCTTTATGTGAAATTGTTCCCACCATTCCTAAATTTTATACTAATATTAGTTATTATCCATGAACTTCATTATTTGTAGTAGATATCTCTGAACTCTACATTAATTTCACGTATCGTTGATAAGCACATATTTCATCACCTTTTTTTCTCAATTTCCTTTTCATTTTACTTTTTTATATCCCTAATCTTACAATTTCTAACTTGTTTTAATGTTTTGAGGTACCAACCCAAGAATGTGAAGTAACGAGGTTAAATTAGAGTAAAACCGCATAAGTTATAAAGAATGGGCCAAGATATATAAATTGTTGGATCAAGATTTATCAAGATGGGTCAATACTATGTCCATATGTGCAAGAAGGTTCAAGATTATGCCAAGATTCGTTCTTGGAGAAGTTCAAATGAAGAAGTGGATTAAAAGTTACAAAGCAGAAATCTCCTTGTGCAAATCAGTCCACTTCCACGGACTATTGTGAACGGCTCAGATAGAATCGAATGTGAGTAAGGTATGGTTGGAAATCTCTAGAAGTCTAGTTTCCAATGGTTCAAGAATGACTAAAATTGGAGTCCTATAGCCACGTGAATTCCTATTTTGGTGAGGCATAGTCAGGCTGCCCAGGTAGGATTACTTGTTCTACTAGGAATTGAAGCCTTGCTCGTTTTCCAGCTGTTCAAGATCAAATTCTCATGCTTTTAGGAGACTTTTACGTATTAATTAAAGGTAGGTCGCATGGAAATAGCAAGGGTCTTGTGTGTAATTCCCAAATACACTTCCTTGTGGCATAAGGACGCAAACTGCGCCTAACAAGGATTCCTTCTAGTTTAGGATTTATATTTCTCTTTTAATTAGGAATTGAACTAGGGACTTTTCCTATGCCTATAAATAGTTAACTTTGATTATTTTTCTGGGAGTCGCTCATTATTTGTATCAAAGCTCTACTTAAACCAATATTTCCTTTTCAATAAATTCAAGATTTCTTGTGCAAAACTAATTACAACATATCCCACATTTTACAACCTTCATCCGTGGTATAGAGGAGTGTCTCAAAGTGTCTCACCAAAGAGTTCTCAATTACTTCGTATCTGTGACGACCCGAAAATTCGAAAAAGGAAAATTTGGAAAATTTGAAGGAAATGACGATTTTGCCCCTGGTTATAAGGGCCGGAAGTTGACTTTTTGATCGGGACCTTATTTGGACTTTCTGGAAAGACAGTTGGATAGGTCTCGGGATGCTGAATCCGTAGACAGACGACATGCATCAATCGGAGTCCGAATGGAAAAGTTATGGGTCTCGAACGGCGAGGGGCATTTTGGTCATTTTGTTGGTAAGGGCAAAAAGGTCATTTGGCGCTGGAATTTGATGATGCAGCCCCATTGATGAATCATTTAGATCCTTGAGTGACACATGTCACTGTGTAGAGCACAATTGGTGGCATTGATACCGTCTATTATTTGGATATTTGTTTGAATTAAAAAACTAAACCGTGTGTATATGTTTTCTTCAAACCAAAAACAGAGAACAAACGTGAGTTTGATTGATCTTCCCAGCAACCAAAACCAATTGAGAACTGGTGTAATTGAGAGGATAACAGAGAGAAAACAAGTGAGTTCTAGAGTGAAAAACAAGAAGTGAACAAGGAAGAAGAAATGGAAATTGCAAAAGAAAAATCCAAACACGAAACCTGTAAATTCGAATTGAGCAAACTTGAATTTGGGATTAAAGCTTACAATTGACCTTGGATTAAGCTTCTGGAGCTCAAGGCGAGTCGAACCCAATTAAACTTGAAGGGAATTGGAGTTGTTTTGGGCTAGAACAGAGAGAAGGAAGACTTTGGATTTTCGAGTTTGAGTCGAGAAATTGGAGACATGGAACGATGCAATTGATGTTGGAAATAAGGTTAACAGAATCCCATGAAGCTTCCTGATGCATCAATTGAAAGAAAACAATGAGAATTGATGGAGCTTGAGGGATGAACAGTACGGTTATGTTCTTCGAAAGTCAAGTTCGAATTAAAGGATTAAGGTAAGTTTGATACAAATTGAGTTTACATATCTCTAATTCAGATGTAAACGATGCTAATGGACAGTTTAATTGTAGAAATCAAGCAAGAATTAAGGGAGATTCAACCGGGTCACCTCGCGGGTTGCAGGATCCGTTTACAGTTAAACGGGTGAAAGTGGTGACACTGTAGCACGCACATAAGTTTCACGCGCAGCCACTCACGGTGGCGCGTGAGGGCGCGGGGTGCGATTCCCAAGTTGAGTTCAACATGACTTTTGTTCTATGTAATGTAACGAACATTTTGGCGTTGGTTTCGAGTCAATCGGACACCGTTTCGATATTGTTTCGAGGGTCCGAAGGTTTATGTTACGTTTTTAATTCGTAATTAATTCTCAAAAAATTATGGGGAATTAATATGATGTTAATGAAATCATTAGTGACCCTGAGGAATGATTTTGGACAGGATACAAGATTCCTGGAAGGTGTCAGAAATTACAGAAACGCGTGAAGCTCGGAAAGCGAGTGGTTTGGACGGTGTGTGAGTGGACGTTTGTTTTATAAATTGATATGCATGCATAATTACATCTTTTACATGATTGATTGCATAATTTGGATTGCAATGATGTCATGATGATTTGGCATGATTATTTGTGAATTAATGATTATTTTAATCGGTCTTTCGGGCACGTTTTACGAGGAATGTGAAATTGGTATTTTGGGCTAGGCCCGGGGTCAAAAAGATTTTAAAATGGATATTTTGACTTAATTGGTGAGTCAAGGATGATTTCTGGATTATTTTACTGTTTCAAATGAGATTTTACAGATTTACGTGTAAATGGTATTTGGGCTTGAGTCCCTATTGGGAATGCTTTTGAATTGGTTTGAAGTCATGGATATGATTGATATGTGTTTGTGGAATGGATTGTGTTTGTGATTGTGGATACTGGACCATGTTCTGGATGGTGCGAGTGCAGTTCCTAGACGAGACTCGGATGTTACGTGAGTGCAGTTCCCGAGTATATGGTACGTCTAGATGGTGCGTGTGCAGTTCCCAGGCATGACTGATATGACTCGGATGGTGCCTGAGTACAGTTCCCGAGGTTGGCTTACGCGTAGTGCGGATGTGACTGTGTGATGGTTTGTGCACTTGTGAATAGTGTGAATTGATTGATTGATTGTGCACTTGTGAGTAGTGATGTTTGATGTTGATCGTGATTGTGTACTGGTATTGAGTACGGGTTTTTGGTCTTTGTGGCCAGGGGATTGTGTTTTCATATGTTTGGCTTGAGAGCTGGGATTTGATATTGTTCATATGTTTTAGCTGGAAAGCCGGTGATTGTTATACATATGTTTTACCCTATGCATGCATGGTTTGATAAACTAGAGGGTAAATGATGTAATTTGAAATGTGTTTTAAAAGATATTATTTTTGTCCACTCTCACCTTTTCTGTTTTATTGACCCCCCAGGCCGTGGCACGACGTTCGGGGCTGATCGAGAGGCGGAGGCATGAGCAGAAATCAGTGCAGTTATCCCTTGTCTGACAGGTGCTGAAGGGTAGTTTCGAGACTTCAGTTGACTTGTCAGATGGGAGCAGGACCGAGCACGGTTATCAAAGTCCAGTTGGGACGGGTCCTGTCAGTATCCATAAGGTGTCCCGAAGAGAAAAAGTGCAATACGGGCTCTTTATCTTGTAGTAATCTTTTGTGCTTGAATATCTTGGTTTATGGACTGATTTCTAATATCATCCTTGGTTTTATGCTTTGTATTAATTTCAATAATCTTCCATATGTTCTAATATTTTAGTTTTTGTTATGTTTGTATGTTGGTACTTAATGCTTGACTAGATAGAGGAGTGTCTCCAAGTCTAGATCACGGAAAGTACGGCGTGAGTGTCTCCCTGCACGTACTTAAGAATATGCAATCATCTCGTAGAACTAAAGTTATAAAATTTTGTAGGTTTGAAGTTGATATAATTCATGAATGAGTAAGGCATAAAATGAGTTGACCACATGTAAATGATATATTATGTTAGTTTAGGTTTTGTTTAATTACTTAGGACTTTAAAATCAATCTTTACCCCCAATTAATCAATTAAACGAAAATCATGCTTAGATACCTTCAATCCCCGGTCCAGAACGATCCCTATTTACCAATGCTACAATCTACAAAAAAGGGTTTTTAATTGCATACGTTTTCTTAAATGTTGAGTGTGATTTTGTGTTTACTTTGATACTTAGTTTTTGCGTATCAATCGCCCCTGAATTTCATTAATAGTAGTATACGTCACTGAACTGTGCCTAAATATGCATTGATACTCCACCTTTTAAAATTCTTAAATATTTCAGGTACAAATAAGGTAAAATTGTATTTTTAAGTGTGTTTATACAATTCCCCACACTCAATAGAAATGAAACATAAAGTTTATCCCTATTTCATCCTTATATACATATTTGAAAAGACAATTTACCCTTCTTCTTTTTATAGAAATATTTATGCAGTTCAATAGAATGTGCACATTTAGACATTACTAATAATGAAGTTAAGCGATGATGGCTAAAATCAGTATAAAGTTCAAGGACATTTGTTACTAATAAAGAAGTTTAGGGACGATAGCTAAAATTAGTTTAAAGTTCATGGACGATTGCAACGGCTTTCCCAAATCTTTATTAGTTGATGTACTCAAAGCTCTATGTAAGTTTACTTTTTTCAATTATGTTCATTAGTTGCTAGACTCGATCATCCCTAGTCTACATTTAGTAATAATGGAAGAATTGTAGGTCCAAGATAGCCATCTCCAATCAAACACAAATGAGAGTTTAATATGTACTTGGGATTGGCAATAGAGTAAGATACAAGGTATTGCAAATATTTTAGTTATATATTTAGAAGTTAAAAATAAAATGAAAAATAAGAACAAAAAAAATTGAAAGGGAAACTAAAAGGTAAAATTATCTTGGGTACCTATTACTCAATGAGTTGGTTTTGGTAAACTCTCAAATGGGTAGCCTTTTGGTAAACGCTTAAAAATTGAGAACGAGTCAAGATAGGTATACTACTCACTTGTACCCATGTTGGCAGAGTTTACTAATGCCCTTAATTTTACCCATTTGGCCATCCCTAATCTATAACGACTCGTTCTGGAAATTCAAGGCATATTCGAAAATAAATTGAGAATGGGCGGATTTACCCATATATTTTTTCATGGCCCAAAAGTCAATTTTTAAGTTGGGAAATTTTTTGGAAGTTTCAGTTGTACCTTTGCGTGAGTCTCGAACTTACAAGTTCGTAGACATGTGACATGTAAAAATTGGAGATTGTATGTGTAAGATACAAGTCTGATTACCCAACGGTATTTTGGTAATTTGGTGAGAAGGGGTAATTTGGTAATTTAATTGGAGCTAGTTGGATGAGTCTGCTTGTGGGATGTTGATTAAGTGACACTTGTCACTAAGAAAGAGAGGACACAGACCTGCATCTCCTCTTGGAGAATCCAAGGAAGGAAGACAATATGTGTAACACCCATGTATCCTCTAAAGAGGTTGAAAGATAAAGAGGATGGACTGCTATAAGGGATTGGTTGTTCGGTGGTGGAGCACTAACTCCCCTTAAATCCCAACCCCTATTCTGGTCATTTTTGACTCACGGAAAGGACAAAAATCACCTCCTTATGTCTTCTTGACTTGATTTTTCATTAAGACAAGAAGCAAGAAGGATTTTGTGGATAGTGGAGAGAGACCCGTAATTGGAAGCTTATTTTTTGGTCGACTCCAGTAAAATTCCCTAGTTTTAATGACATAATTGTGTTTTGGGTTCGATTAGATGAATTTTGGTTACTAGAACATCGAAATTAGTTAAGAATTAAGAGAATAGGAAATCGGGTACCATTTCTAGGTCTTGACTCTGTTGCAGAGAACCGGGTCAGCCCTCGAGAGATTGAAGACAACTTCGGCGACTTCAGCGTGTGCGCGCGTGAGGGCTGCTGCTCGGCAGTCCTCCGGTGCTTGGCAATGCATGGCAGCAGTCCTCCATTTTCCATCAACACAACATTTTATCTATTGGATGTTACGAGCCGGATCATTGCATGTGTAATGACCCGTCCCGAATTAGCGGGATTAATTAAGGATTAATGATGGATTATCGAGACTAATCAGGGATTAGACGAGAATTAATGGACGTTCAGGGCAAAATGACGATTTTGCCCATAGAATGGGCGAAACGTTGACTTTTAGTTCAGACGGTCAAATGGACTTTGACCAATGACTGTGACGTAGTTCGAGACATCAAAAGTTCATAGACAGGTGGTATGTCCGATTCCAAAATCCGTGGAAGAAGTTATGACAATCGGAAGTTCGGGGACATTTAGGTAATTTGGTTGAATAGGGGCCAACAGTTGACTTTTGACCCAAGAGGTTAGATTACCGAGGGCCGAGGACCGTTACGTAGATCAGGAAGATACGAATCAGTAGACAGGCGACACATCAAATTCGGACGTTCTACGGAGAAGTTACAGTTCACGGTTCACGAGGGCTATTTGGCAGCAAGTGGGCCCAGATATTATTGGACAGGCTCAATGGATGAGTGACAAATGTCACCCATCCATTGCCCATCCAAACCAACTCATGCATATCCCTTTTCCTTCATCGATCATTTTCCATCCACCAAACCCAAACCCGATCACCTTGCACCCCAATCTCCAAACCCTTCAACCTTATGACCATGATTGAGAGGCCAGAGAATGAACTGAGGACCTGAGTTAGGTGGTGGCTGGCCAAGGCAGCGCCGCCGTGAACGGCGGAGGGCAACTCGAACCAAAGGTATCAGTTTTAACAGATTTTCCTCATTTTTCAGTTTTAATTATTATGGGTCGTTTTTAGTGATTGTATTGAGTTAAATAGGTTACTAGGGTCGTGTTAGGATGTTTTCGTGATGGTTGGAGGTTGAGGAACCCCTGGGGACGGTTTGGAAAAACTGAACCGTGGAGGAAAGTTTGAACCGGTTGGATTTTGTAGGATTATGATGTTTTAAATTATAGGTTTAGGTTCCTAGGACTAAAATAGGAAGGATAGGATTGATTAGGAAGAAAAAAGACGAAAACTGGACCGTGTAGGAGCCTGAACCGGTCACGCCGGTCCAAGTTGTAGAGGAAAACTGGGCCGGCCGATTCGGACTGGCCTAACCTAGGTAGAAGATGACTTTGTGCAGGGCGCGTGAGGCCCACGCGCAGAGCCATCTTGGGGCGCGTGCAAGCGCGTGCAGGCACTTGGTGAGGAATTTGAGAGTGGTTATAACATGTGAAATCATCTATTCGATGTAAAGAACATTTTGGGACTGGTTTCGAGTCGATCAGATATCGTCTCGATATAGTTCGGGTTGACCGAAGGTTTCGGAGTGCGTTTAAAAATAGTTAAAAATCGCGAAAAATCAGGGGGCGTTAGTGAGGGGTTAATTAAGTAGTAAGTAATGCTCCAAAGTGATTTGGACAGGTTTGGGAACCCCGAAGACGGCGATTGACCCGGGAAGGCGTACAGCGGGCGTATCGAGGCAGCAGTGCGGACGGTCTGTGAGTGGAATTTCTTTCTGAAATCGATGCATGCATAAATATTTTATATATGTTTTAAGTATGTTTTGTGATACCATGAGTGCATTGTGGTGTGTGTTTATGTATGGGCATGTACTTCGAGGTTTTTGGGTTTTATACATGCTTATACGCGCTTATACTTTCGGTTTTCATGAAATGGTTTTGAAAAGGTAAAACCGGGCATGAGACCCATTTGGATTTGGTTTGACTCAGACATGAGACCCTATTGATGACCTACGGGTCTGAGTCGTGGTCGCGACGGGTGCTGTGTGCACGGCGACAGACGACGTGACGCTCGCCTCCAGATTGGGATACGTTCGTTCCGGAGAGGTCACGATGCGCGTCCCGCTGTCGAGCAGCCACTAGAGGCTCGACTTTGGAGTGCTGACGGTTTAGAGGATCGATCGGCGACGTGTGCACCATGGTCTCGAGATGGTCGCGGCAGTGATGTGTTCAAGGGGACATAACAGGATTGAGAGCGGTTCTTGATTGATGGTGACTGACCCTGAGATATCGGGCTCGATGCCCAGTTGATTTGAGTTCGGGCTTGATGCCCAGTTATGGCGAAATCGGGCTAGAGGCCCTGTTGAGTCACAAGTTCGTGCGGGAGGCCCAGTTGCTTTATGTTATTGGGCGTGAGTCCCGTTTTATGGTTTATCTTATACTAGTATGTATATACCTTCCTTACGAGCTTATTGATTGGTCTCCTCCAGACGTCGACCTGGTGAGTCACGATCCACAGACCAAAGTGAGTATCCCCATAGGGATCTAGTTCCAAGAGTGGGCATTATGATGCGGTTCCGGACCAGATTCTGATCGGACTAGGTCCGAAGATGAGCCTCCCAAATGGAGAATTCCTGGGAGAAGACTCAGAGTGAGACCCCAAGTAGTATGCATACTTATATATATAGAGAAATCATGATTATATCGGGGATGTGTTCCCTAGGGGCTGTGTGCCCTGAGTTGGAATCTTCTCCGGAAGTGCCTAGGATGGGTTATATACGTATATATGTATATGTGTACGAGCTTTCACTGAGACGACGTTGTGGGCTGAGACCCATATGAGATGGCTTTGGCACGAGTTCCCACGTGTTTTGGTTTGGGCGGAGGTCCCATGTATTGATTTACGGATTTCGGGCCAAGGCCCAAATGGTTTTATGGTTCGTGACAGTTTATGGGGACCGGGCATGAACCCTAGAAATGGTTTTCGAATGCATGCATATGTTTGTAAAGAATGGCATAAAGATCTTTTATGAAATGTTTTTATAAAATATTTTTTTGTCCACTCACAGCTTTTGTGTTTTGAATGCCCTTCAAGTTGATCGCGGATGCGGCTATAGCAGAGACGAGACATTCATATGCCCCCTTCAGATCCTGGCGCCCTCTGATAGCCTCGGCTGGCAAATGACAGAAATATCTCTGATCTGATACTTTGTGTCAGACGGGAGCAGACACGTCCCACGCTAATCCCGAGGGATTTAAGGCGGGTCCTGTCAAGTTGGTATCAGAGCGAGGTAGGCTCATCTGTTACTCATAGTACTCTGATACCAGTTGGTATCGGAGCGTGTTTTGCTCCCAGAGTGCGCAGATCGATGATGTGATGTCTCTCCAGTTATAACAGCCTATCATCAACCTAATAGTAAGGGTAAGAGTAGGAAGCACCTCATGCTAAACGAAACTCGGTGCGATGGTTTAGGATTCGTTCGACAGCCATTATCGCGTGTTTAGAGGAGGTTTGATCCTGAGTAGGATTGTTATCCACGCAAATTCGGCGGCTTAGAGTCGTATAGTTACTGGAATAGGATCCAGTGGATCAGTAGACGTAGTAGGACGACTTGAGAGTCGGGACCGCCGAGGCGTCATGATGGACATGGAACAGAGCATAGTGAAATCTGTGGAGGTTGGACGTTGGGATCATCCACGATAGAACCACAAGGATGAAGATTGTGTTGCCCGGAGCAGTCAGACGTGCGAGGACTTTCGTTGAGGCTAGTTGGAATAGGACCGTCGATCCTATTTGGCGTGAGATGCTACGTTTAGAGGTGTCGAATCCCGGAGGGATGTCGACTGGCAGGAGATGCCGGAGTAGTTGTGGTGTGACGCGATAGGATACGATTACGACGTCTAGCCGTTGTGCAGTGTTAGGCACTGAGTATGGCTAAGTTCTTGTGAAGGCCAGCGGTTGAGAATCGTAGAGTTACGAGAAGACGAGGTCCTCAGGTTATGGTTGCAGGTTGTTGGGATACCAGTATCGGAGTACGATGATCCTTCGGAGTCGAGGCGAGGGATCACTCGAGATGGACATATTGCCGGGAGCAGCCGGGTTGTGGTAACCCTAGTTGGCGATTGATTGGACTAGTGACCAAGACAGCGGTACTTGTCGATCGAATTCCGAGGTGGACTGATTGGTGGATGTTGGGTGTTGAGAAGTTAGTGCCTGCAGTGAGTTGACAACGTAGTTTTGGAGCCTCGATAGTAGATTGCTTCTGCGATCGGTCTGCACGAGGTTGTGGCAGACGCCGCTATCGATGGACGTAGTCGAGTAATATCGAGTTGGATAGGCTCAGGTTGTTGTGACGATTGTGACGATGGGATTCGTCAGCCGTGACGAGGATACGAGGGTGCGTGGGTGACACACAGTACAAGTAGTGGTTTGGGGAGTTGGCTCGGTCACGACCGAGTGCGATTACAGAAGAAGATGAGCTTCGAGCTTTGGCCAGTATGCCACGCTACCTCGTGAGGTAATAGAGAGAAGTGGTGACTGCTCAGTTTGAGCAGGGTCATTGGATTGGTTTGATTTGTACTCTGTGTGGCGGTGATGCACGAGCCACAAGCTGAGGATAGATCAGTTGTGATGTGCTCATGGTAAGGTACTACCACTACGCGACGAGAAGGATTCGTCCGAAAATATAGATTCGGCTTGGAAATTGTGTGGAGATGGTTGGCTGACTGCGGTTGACCATACCTCTTGAGTGTGATGTATGCTAATTTGAGGATAACCTGATGGTGAGAAACAAAATGGGTCATTACAGTAGTTGTCGACAGTGCCGTTGGTTGGATGAATGGACAACGTAAGGATTTTCGTGAGGATTAGTGATCGGAGGATTGGGTAGTACACAGAGAGTTGTCTGCATATCACAACAGGAGCCTGTTGTGACTACGCAGTTGGGTGGCACATCGGATTAGGATGAATTGACATCCTTTTGGATGTGCATAAACAGGCATAAACGGATAGGCGAAATGGAGTGTGTACGGACATGCGGATGATGTCCGATGAGTTGGTGTGACCGAGTTGGTAGTCATGCGAGTTCGTTGGACACTGAGCGGGACGGAGAGGATCCCGAGTGGCTCAGTACGAGGTATACCCAATACCTGGTTTGGCGAGGTATGAGCTGTACCTAGATGCAGGGTACCTGACCCTAGATCATTATGGATAGATGGCACGAGTGTTAGGTGCTGGATTTGGATCCCATAAGGATTGGGACAGGGTTTGATGTAAGGTCGGATTGATTTTGATTTTGGGATGATTATTTCTCATGTAACAATGAAGTGTGGACAAGCCAAGACTTATGCTGATTCTTGGGTTCCTTTGATTTTTCGTTTTCGAGTGATAAATTTGATGACAGGTTGAATCTTTAGGTCATTTATGGGCCAAACATCCAGGTTGTGGGTCAAAGTTGAATGAGTTGAGGAGGAGAGAGTGTTTGTTGTTGCATGGCGTTGATGTGTACATCATGTATTCTCATCCACATCTGACTTGGATGAACTTTGATGTCATCATCTTCAACTTTCCTCATTTGGATTGGCGAGGTAGGAGACGACAATGATGTCAAATGGGATTGACTTGGAGATCAGATGATTCATGGTGTCACGTCTAGTGATGTGACAAGTGAGTACCCAAGATGAGACAGATCGAGTAACGTGAGGATGATCGAGATGACGGAAATGATTGTGACGACCGTGAGGTGTTCAGACCGAGGTCTGGTTGTCAGTGGAGTGAATTGCCTTGCTGATTATGCTAAGCTAGGGACATAAGAGAATCGTATGGTCAGACGGTTGAAGGATCCCTGAGCGTAGTTGGTGAGATGACAGAGTTTGAAAGTGGGAATAAAGGTGAGATGAGGACGATACGTAGGTATCAATCAGGAAGAGATGAATAGCCGATGCCTCGAGATGGAATTGAGAATAGAGATTGTGTTGGATTGAGGCTAGCTTGTGACGCACGATTGAACATCGGACCGATGAGTATTATGATCGGATGTGTTCCGACATATTGGTATAGTGACCGGACATCGAATGCTGTGTGCTTAAGCAGAGTTGACAGAGAGGGTTCAGATAGTTGGTTGGCCAAGAGCTCGTGGCCGCACGCCAATGGAACCCTAGTACTTGTTTGGGTTTTCTGCTGAGACAAGTATTCGATTGGAGTTCCGTATACACCTAGATGGGTGAGACGTCGATTGTGTGTCGACAGGATGAATAATATGATTGTTGGGACTCGAGGTGAGTTTGGATGTCAGTGGAGATCGTTGAGTGATGTGAGATACGATATGGTACGAGAACTCGAGAGTGAGTCAAGATCAGAGTGTGAAGCAAAAGTACAGTGGAGCCGAGCGCTACCGATTAGACACGAGTACGCTAGTGGACTTAGTGACGATAACTGGTAGGTTGGAACGTGTCAGGAAGTTATACCATAAGGATTTGAAATCAACTTAGTATAATTGACCTGTTAGAGTGGCTTTGCGAGAGTGGAGATGAAGCTTGGGAGCTTCGGCGACAGTGCGTACCGATGAGTACGGCGTAGTGACGGACGTGTATTTGTACACGAGAACGACTGTGTGCGGAGACACGATTGAATTTCCACAGGTTGGTTGTGAAATCGGAGCAATTTGAATTTCGAGGACGAAATTCTTGAAGGAGGGAAGATTGTAACGACCCGTCCCAAATCGGGATTAATTAAGGATTAATGACAGATTAGCGAGACTAATCAGGGATTAGACGAGGATTAACGGACGTTCATGGTGAAATGACGATTTTGCCCCTATAATGGACGAAACATTGACTTTTCATCAGACGGTCAGATGGACTTTGGCCAATGACTGTTACGTAGTTCGGGACGTCACGAGTTCATAGACAGGTGGTACGTCCAATTTCAACATCCGTGGAAGAAGTTATGACGATCGGAAGTTTAGGGGCATTTTGGTAATTTGGTTGAATAGGGGCCAACAGTTGACTTTTGACCCGGGAGGTCAGACGGAGAAGTTACAGTTCACGGAAGTTCGAATGTACTATTGCACGTATTACGAGATGAGGGCTATTTGGCAGCAAGTGGGGCCCAGATATTATTAGACAGGCCCAATGGATGAGTGACAAGTGTCACCCATCCATTGCCCATCCAAACCAACTCATGCATATCCCTTTTCCTTCATAGATCATTTTCCATCCTCCAAACCCAAACCCGATCACCTTGCACTCCAAACTACAAACCCTTCAACCCTATGACCATGATTGAGAGGCTAGAGAGTGAACTGAGGACCTGAGGAAGGTGGTGGCTGGCCAAGGCAGCGCCGCCGTGAACGGCGGAGGGCAATTTGAACCAAAGGTATCGGTTTTAATCGATTTTCCCCATTTTTCAATTTTAATTATTATGGGCCGTTTTTAGTGATTGTATTGAGTTAAATAGGTTACTAGGGTCGTGTTAGGATGTTTTTCGTGATGGTTGGAGGTTGAGGAACCCCTGGGGACGGTTTGGAAAAACTGAACCGTGGAGGGAAGTTTGAACCGGTTGGATTTTGTGGATTTATGATGTTTTAAATTATAGGTTTAGGTTCCTAGGACTAAAATAGGAAGGATAGGATTGATTAGGAAGAAAAAAGATGAAAACTGGACCGTATAGGAGCCTGAACTGGGGCACGCCGGTCCAAGTTGCAGAGGAAAGCCAGGCCGGCCAGTTCGGACTGACCTGACCTAGGAAGAAGATGACTTTGTGCAAGGCGCGTGAAGCCCACACGCAGAGCCATCTTGGGGCGCGTACAAGCGCGTGGTGAGGAATTTGAGGGTGGTTCCAACATGTGAAATCATCTATTCGATGTAAAGAACATTTTGGGACTGGTTTCGAGTCGATCGAACATCGTCTCGATATAGTTCGGGTTGTCCGAAGGTTTCGGAGCGTGTTTAAAAATAGTTAAAAATCACGAAAAATTATGGGGCTTTAGTGAGGGGTTAATTAAGTAGTTAGTAACGCTCCAAAGTGATTTGGACAGGTTTGGGAACCTCGAAGACGGCGATTGACCCGGAAAGGCGTACGACGCGCGTATCCAAGCAACATCGCAGACTGTTTTTGAGTGGACTTTCTTTCTAAAATCGATGCATGCATAAATATTTTATATATGTTTTAATGTATGTTTTGTGAGACCATGAGTGCATTTTGGTGTGTGTTTACGTATGGGCACGTACTTCGAGGTTTTCGGATTTTATACATGCTTATACGCGCTTATGCTTTCGGTTTTCATGAAATGGTTTTGAAAAGGTAAAACCGGGCATGAGACCCATTTGAATTTGGTTTTGACTCGGGTATGAGACCCTATGGATGACCTACGGGTCTGAGTCGTGGTCGCGAAGGGTGCTGTGTGCACGACGTCGGACGACGTGACACTCGCCTCTGGATTGAGATACGTTCCTTCTGGAGAGGTCACGATGCACATCCCGTTGTCGAACAGCCACTTGAGGCTCGACTTCGGAGTGCTGATGGTTTAGAGGATCGATCGGCGACGTGTGCACCATGGTCTCGAGATGGTCGCAGCAGTGATGTGTTCACGGCGACATACCAAGATTGAGAGCGGTTCTGGATTGATGGTTGCACGCATTGCTATGATCGGGATCGTGATTGACCCTGAGATATCGGGCTCGATGCCCAGTTGATTTGAGTTCGGGCTCGATGCCCAGTTATGGCGAAATCGGGCTAGAGGCCCTATTAAGTCACAAGTTCGGGTTGGAGGCCAGTTCTTTATGTTATTGGGCGTGAGTCCCGTTTTATGGGTTTTCTTATATTAGTATGTATATACCCTCCTTACGAGTTTATTGATTGGTCTCCTCCATATGTCGACCTGGATAGTCACGATCCACAGACAAGAGTGGGTATCCCTATAGGGATCCCGTTCCAGGAGTGGGCGTTATGATGCGGTCCCGGACCAGATTCCGGAGAGATGATCGGACTAGGCCCGAAGATGAGCCTCCCAGATGGAGAATTCCTAGGAGAAGACTCGGAGTGAGATCTCGAGTAGTATGCATACTTATATATATATATATATATATATATATATATAGAGACATCTTGATTATATTGGGGATGTGTTCCCTAGGGGCTGTGTGCCCGAGTTGGCATCATCTCCGGAAGTGCCTAGGATGGGTTCTATATGTATATATGTATATGTGTACTAGTTTTCACTGAGACGGCGTTGGGTTGAGACCCACGCGTATTGGTTTTGGGCTGAGACCCATATGAGATGGCTTTGGGACAAGTTCCCACGTGTTTTGGTTTGGGCGGAGGTCCCATGTATTGATTTCCGGATTTCGGGCCAAGGCCCAAATGGTTTTATGGTTCATGACGGTTTATGGGGATCGTGCATGAACCCTAGAAATGGTTTTCGAATGCATGCATATGTTTTTAATGAAGGGCATAAAGGTCTTTTATGAAATGTTTTTATAAAATATTTGTTTTGTCCACTCACAGCTTTTGTGTTTTGAATGCCCTTCATGTTAATCGCGGATGCGACTGTAGCAGAGACGAGACATTCACATTCCTCCTTCGGATCCTAGCTCCCTCTGATAGCTCCGGTTGGACAAATGACGGAAATATCCCTAGTTTGACACTTCGTGTCAGACGGGAGCAGGCACGTCCCACGCTAATCTCGAGGGATTTGGGGCGGGTCCTATCAGCATAGTTATCAAAGTGATTTCAAGAAAGGCCCTGTCAATTTGGTATATGAGCAAAACATGTAGCATTATGCTCAGAACTTCGGCAAAGTGTTCAAAGCAAATCTGAGATTGTTCGAAACCCAATGAGTGGACTTTTGGTGGACTTTTGTTTTCTAAACTGTGACGTATGCATAATTAAATGTTTTGAATTGATTGCAATGGTCTGAATAAATGATTCTAAATGTGTATCTAGTAATTTTCTAATTTTAGCATATATATTCAGAATATGGTTTTCGAACACAGATTTTTATGGTTTTTGCAGAAACAGTGTTTTGGGCTTAGGCCTAGTTTTGAAACGTTTTGACTTGAAGTTTGAGTCAAGGATTCGTTTGGAAGAAATGTTTTGGCACTATTTGTAACTGTTTCCACAGTTGATATGTTTTCATGAGCTCTAAGATGGTCTCCAGATGTGTTTGAGCTCTAAAATGTCCTCCAAGTGTGACTGATTCTAAGCATGTACCCAGATGTGTCTAACCCTAGAGGTGTGATGAGATCTTATTCCAGATGTGATTGATCCCGGGCATGTACCCAGATGTGTCTGATCTTGGAAGTGTAATGAGATCTTGTTCCAGATATGACTGGAACATGATAATAATTCTGGCATGGTCGGTGTACATCCCGGGATATAGACGGTGACCCCATAAGGATGAATTTTGTTTGGTTCATATACTAAGATAATAATTCTAGCATGGTCGGTGTACATCCCTTATCTGACAGGGTTTTTTATTTTGTATATAAGAGTGCTAAGGGTATCTCTGGTACATTGCTTGAGGTGTTAGATGGGAGTAGAATCGGATACGATTATCAAAATGATTTCGGGAACGGTCCTGTCAATTTCTGGATCCACAACTCAATTTTTTTCTCCCACTTCTTTCGTTCACAATTCTATTTTTTTTTTATTTACAAATTTAATATTTGATTTTATCATATTGTATCCTTATTTATTAAACCATTTACTTTTTAATGATATTAATCAAAGGGTAATTGCGTTTTAAACTTTTAATGAAGCCTATTCGTCCTTTTTGCTTCATAATAATATAGATATATATTAGGTCCCTATATTTAAAGTACGATATATTTACTTCAAGTTGAGGTGCTATGTTGGTCAAGGCATTGTCTTAACCCTTGAATTTGCGGGTTCAAATCAACGGTTTTTTTTATAATTATTTCAATATGTCGGTTCAGGTCGAGTAGTCGACGACTAAACAAACCAATCCACTCAGTATGGATTGATTTTCTAACCAACCATTTAAAAACTGGACTATAAATTCAAACCTTCCATTATATTTCTCAGTTCTAGTCGAATTTTCTGATGAATATGTCCATCTCTAATATGTATTGTGAATATTAACCTCACTTTTTACAGTTGTGAATTTGAGACCTGAAACTAATGATATCTCCATAAGAGTTAAAACTTCTCATTTTGTTAAAGGATGTAAGAGTTCAACGTAAAAAGTCCCACCAATTAAATAACCCATCAACACCAACTACCATGTTTAGATAAATACAAAGAAGACCTCCCTAGTCGTAGCACAACAACATGGACTCCAGTCGCTAGCCCGCCCTGCACACCAACAACTAGGGGTGGGGACCGTGTGGTTCGATATAGATATTGACAATATTCAAATCCAAACCGTTAAAATCTTAACGGTTCGATACGGTTTAGATTTTCTAAAATTAGAAATAAAACCGTTTCAATCCAAACCGTTACTAACGGTTCGGTTTGGATCGAAACGGTTTAAAACCGTTAAGGAATAAAAAAAATAAGGATATAGAAAAAACAACGATACAAAAAAAAATCAATACCAATATTCAAAATTTTACATATTAAGCTTGCTAAGTATTGAATTGCAAATATTATCATTATACTAAGATTTATCAAACACACAAACTATTTAATAATATTTTATTATACTCTTAGATAAGTATATATATATATATACTTATATGGATATATCTTGGTATCCTTTTATTTTTATTATTTTTACTTTGTATTAATAATAGATTTACATATTAATAAAAATTAATATATTCCTTAACGGTTCGGTTTGGATTTAACGGATTTCCAAAATGAAAATCCAAATTCAAACCGTTAATAACGGAACGGTTTGGATTTTCAAACCGTTTGACTTTTATCCGGTCAAACCTAAACCGTTTGATAAATAACGGTTTGAATCAAATCGATTAGCGGTTTTAACGGATTCGTGCCCAGCCCTACCAACAACGCTCCACTTCTGTGAGAAGGAGGATAATTTATGTCGATACACGGTTGTGGGCCCATAAAGCCCAATAGAGGCTCATGTCTTATTGACAAAGGAAAATCCTCTATTTTTTCGTTGATGTTTATCTTATCCACTTTCTCTGCTCCTCACTGTCACGCTGACGGCCCTATAAAATTTCCCAAACTAACGGACTTACCTACCGCCGTGTAGCGTCGTCATCCCATACGGGCAATGCATCCGCATTTCTCCCGTTCCCACGGTAACGGCAGCAAAGATCAAGACGCGCGTCCGTCCGGTAGTTCACCAACCGCAGGAAAACAGTGCGTGGGTACCACAAAACATGTGGACCCAATAATCGCATCTCCGAGTGCCACGCCAGCAGACAATGCCCAGTCTCTTACTTTATCCCGGACAACAAAGAGTTGGTGGGAGATAAAAGTACAATTTCCTATTACTTCTAAACCGTAAGTTGGCGATTATAGAGGATGAACTGCCCTAACCCAGAATGGACTAGCCATTAGCAAGGGCAAAGCTAGGAAGTCTTTGCTAGTGGGCAAAGCTAGAAAGTCTTACGAAGGGTGGACTATAAATGTTGCTTTTTATTTTATGACATATGATGATAATTTATTATGCTAATTGCTATGAAGTAGATAATTATGGGTAAGTATATAAGTAAGGTTTGGTGGATAGGGTTGATTTATATTGAATAATTCATCAAATTTAATGCCTCAAAGAATAATTCATCAAATTTAATGCCTCAAAGTCATGTTTGACTGTGAAATTAGATTTTTGTTTTTTTAGAAGATACAAAATACATTCAATATGAGATCGTAGATGATGGGATACTTGATGTGGCATAGTTAGAGCATTTTTAGGAATTTCAACACAATTGAAGAAAAAAAAGTACCATAGGTTATTAATACCAACCCACACGGGCCAACCACAAAGAACAATGAGAGTGTACAATAAAAAAAAGCCAAAGAAAGAATCAAGCAGCTGCCAAAGACATTAGTGACCAACAGTCTGAAAAGGAGGGGCATTAACTTTGATTGGATTAAAGTAACCTCATCATTGAGCGGGGTAGAGAACTGATCCAAATTTGTTGGGTTTGGACTGAGTCGGGTCAGGTTTAAATTAAATTTTGAAAAGTACCAAATTGGGTCTGGTAGATTTAGTCACATATATAAAAGCCCACGTACATTGGTGAGTCGGGTTTTATTGGACTTCACGAGCTGGGCCAAATAAGCCCACTTGGGCCGGTGGGGCTTGATTGGACTTTCTGAATTACTCTAAAAATAAAAAGATAAATATGAAGAAAAAAATATTTAAAAAAATATATTCGAGATTTTATTATCTATTAGTTTAATAGCCATATTACAAATCTATGAGTTAAAAAAATATATTACAACTTTATCCTCAAATTGCCTTGTTTTTACTCCCAATTTCACTCTCAAGTCATATTCTCTCTCTTTCACTCTCAAGTTTCAAGTTCAAACTTATTTAATTCAGCCGGACTTATGAGCCGAATTTATATAGATGGATTAGGCTGAGCTTTCCAAGCCAATCTTATCGGATTCAAAGCCATTCATATTAAGTATATCAAGTTTAAACATCTAAGCTCAAGTTCGGCCTACTAAATTTCGAGTCGGGCAAATCTACGACCCATGGTGAGTAGGGTCAGACTTTAGTGCACTAGACCAAATAAACCCCCACAAATTTGTACGTGTCTGGGCCAAATAATAAGAACTAGGTTGAAGTTCTCAATAAATTTATTGGATTTTGAATTGATTTGTTTTCGTTGTAAAGGATTTGATATATATTCGCTACATAGGAATTGTGTAAGTCAAATAAAGCCCATCTCATTTTATATTATATAATATAATATTTCTTATAGTATAGTTTTTTTTTTTAATTTCTTGGCATATAGGTCACCATCTCACCAACTTCCATCCTCCCTCCGAAGAAAGATGAAAATTGTGTGCCACCAACCCCATCATCATCTTCCCTTTTAACGTTCCAAGCAATTAACCCTTTTCCCTTTTTCCAGTGCTACAAAAAAAAAAAGGAAAACAAAGAAAAACTTGCGATTGTCAAGGGATTGAGCGTTGACGTGGCATCCCGTGACTGGGCAAGGAGGACAAGCACGGTAGGTGAATGACAGATGCTTCGCCTATAAGCCTACACTTTGTTGCCCTCACTTCTTAACAACTCACCCAACTCTCTCTCTCTCTCTCTCTCTCCCTCCCCCAATACCCGCGAAAATCGCTCTCCCGTGCCTCTGACTCCTATTATCTCCTCTCTTCTAAAGTACGCCGGCAGCGCACAATCCCTAGTTCTCAGGTAATTGTCTCATTTCCTAGTTCTTCCTTCATTTTATTTATCCTCCAATTCTTCGTTGCATGTGAGCCTTAACTGCGCATGTTAGCACTCGGAGGCGCTAGCATTCGGAGGCGCATGTTAGCACTTTTGGCGCACGTTAGGGCATGGGCATACGACAGTCAAGCAAATACCGGAGACTCGTGTGACCGCATACAACAAAACCTTTTTTGTTTTTTGGACAATGCATACAACAAAAACTAAGATGCGAAAAATGGAGGAGATTGGATTTGTTCACCTAGTAAATTAAGCAAATGAAAGGACGGCGCACGTTAGCCGAGGAGGCAAAATTAAAGATTTGAAAAGTAAATAGTAATGATTTGGGTTTTGTTTGGTTCAGGTGTGGTACGTTGTGGGGCCGAACAAAGAGCGAAGATGGTGGTCAACGTAACCGTGAGGGAGTCAACGCTGGTGAGGCCGGCAGAGGAGACGCCGAGGCAGGCGCTGTGGAACTCGAACGTGGACTTGGTGATTCCGAGCATTCACACGCCCAGTGTATACTTCTACAGGCCAAATCAAAATGGTGCGTCCAACTTCTTCGACCCGGCGGTGCTGAAGCACGCGCTCGCCAAGGCCCTCGTGCCCTTCTACCCCATGGCGGGCCGCCTCAAGCGCGACGACGACGGCCGTATCGAGATCGATTGCAACGGTGAAGGGGTGCTGTTTGTTGTGGCGGAGACCGGCTCCGTCATCGATGATTTCGGCGATTTCGCGCCCACTCTCGAGCTCAGGAGGCTCATCCCCGCCGTTGATTACTCGGCTGGGATATCCTCTTATCCACTGTTGGTGTTACAGGTATATTACTATTATATTTTGTATGGATATATTTTTTTTAATTGTGGGTTTCATTCCGTCAAAAGGAACAAATGTCTGTATTGCAGGCATTTATAATTCTTCTTTTCCTTTTTATCAAATTAGGAATCTAATTATCAAATTAGGTATCTAATTATCAAATTCGGTATCAACCTTTCCCACAAAATATGCCGACATCGAAATTTAGAACAAGGTTAGGCCATAATTGGTATTAAGGGGCTAATGATTTGCTAATCCTAAAATTTAGCGTGTAAAATTAATTCTGTAATGGATATAGTTTAGGATAATATTTTATTATTTCCGATAATAAAGAGTTAAGACCTTGTGGAGTCGGTGGTTTACATTTGGATAATTCTTACGAGGATGACTTAAACTTTTTAAATTTGTAATCAAATTTAATCTGAAATGACCTAAAAATTAGCAAATTTTTAATGTTACAAAACTCTCTATTTTTAATGTTTTTTTTTTGTTAAATAAAAAAAAAATTCTAAGTTAAATGTAAAAGGTCTATTGCATGGATATTTTACTGTCTATTAAATGGCTATTTTACTTTTGAATAAATTTTACGCCAAATTTATTCAAAAGCTACATTTAAAGAGTCCACTTCTCATTAAGCACCATGCTATGCTCTATCATTTTAGGAAACCATTGAAAGCTCAGCTTCAAAAATCCTCCACATATGAAACTTCATGTTTTTTCCTTTGTTTGAACTTTTCAAGATTTATGTACTTTAGTGATCGTCATTATCCTCTATTGGCATGCGAATCATTGTGTTAGAGATATATTATTAAGTTGATGTGTTGGCATCAGCCATCTATGTGTTTGGACTGCTTTATGTTAATGAAACCATTATTGGAGATTGGTATGTTGGATTTTTCTGTCGGTTTCCGTTCTTTATTCCTTTTATTTGACTAGTGATTGTGAATGCCAAATGGTTGAAGAATGTGTTGATGCACCACTTGGCACAATATGAGGTGTGTTAATTGGTGCATATGGTTTCACGAAACTCCAAACTTTTCTTTCTGATTTGTTATTTGAGGAAGTGATTTTGTTTATTTGTTTGAGCAAGGTTTTAACTAGACCACCCATCTGCACCGCGCCAATTTTATTATATTATCATTTTTTTCTAATAAAATTTAATATCTTATCTTCAAAGATAAAAAATTAACCAGTGAACATTTCAATAGTTTGACCCAAATCATATATTTCGTTGAACATAAGTAGGTGGAATTTTTGAGAGTTGACCCAATATGGATTAGAGGATTGTCTGAAGATGTCATCTATTTGACTTAGTTCTCCATTCCTCAGAATATTTCAAACTGTCATGGCTCAAACTATGCGGGGGAGGTAGCTTTATTTCTTCTCATAGATTGAGTCAGAGTGTGCTAATTGAAAGTTTCGTAAATTTTCAATCAACTATAACGAAATTTCTGGGTCGAAAATGAAGAGTTTACTAATTGGTTCACGTACTGGAGGCAGATTGCGTGACTGAATAGCATCAACCCTCAGCGGCTTATGGTTAGGAACTTATATCTTATCTAGAGCTCATCATCATTTTTACGTAATGCAGGAATAGTGCATAATAATCGTGTCGATCGATAAATCTTCCTCAGAATCCTTAATTATCTTCATTTCTAGGCAAAGTCAAATCTTATACTTGAAGTCTTTGATGTTCAGGATTCCTTAGAATCTTTGGATTGCGGTTTTGCAGAACTTTCCAGTTATTTTTAACTGTTCTTTATGAACATGTCATATGCACATTTTTCTTCTAGCTACCATAATCTGAACATGTAATAACTTAAAAAACAAGGACTGATTTGTGGTTTTAATCTTTGCAGTTCACATTCTTCAAATGTGGAGGAGTGTCACTTGGTGTTGGAATGCAACACCATGTAGCAGATGGGTTTTCCGGCCTCCACTTTGTAAATACATGGTCTGATATGGCTCGTGGTCTTGACCTCACAATTCCCCCATTCATCGACAGGACATTGCTTCGTGCACGCGACCCACCAGAGCCTGCATTTCGCCACATCGAGTACCAGCCTGCTCCACCAATGAAAATCTCTCTGCAAACCCCAAATGGTGCTCAAGATACCACGACGGTCTCCATTTTTCGATTGACCCGGGATCAGCTCAATATCTTGAAATCCAAGTCCAAGGAAGCAGGGAACACAATCAGCTACAGCTCATACGAGATGCTGTCAGGTCATGTTTGGAGATGTGTTTGCAGGGCACGTGAACTACCCGATGATCAAGACACCAAGCTGTACATTGCCACTGATGGAAGGTCCAGGCTGCAACCCCCACTCCCTCCCGGCTACTTTGGCAATGTCATTTTCACAGCCACGCCAATGGCTGTAGCGGGGGATCTCCAATCGAAACCAACGTGGTATGCTGCAAGCCGCATTCATGATGCATTGGTGCGGATGGATGACACCTATCTTAGATCTGCCCTTGACTATCTTGAGCTGCAGCCTGATCTCTCAGCTCTTGTTCGTGGGGCTCATACTTTTAGGTGCCCTAATCTCGGGATCACTTCGTGGGTTAGGCTGCCAATCCATGATGCTGACTTTGGTTGGGGACGTCCCATTTTCATGGGACCTGGTGGGATTGCGTACGAGGGGTTGGCTTTCGTGATACCAAGCGCAACGAATGATGGAAGTTTATCAGTGGCCATTTCTCTGCAATCTGAACATATGAAGTCATTTTCCAAGTTGCTGTATGACATATAAGGAATCGACACGAGTGCCTGAGAGATGTACATTCTGGTTTGAATTACTTCCAGCTGATCCTCATCTTCAGGTTTGCCAAATTTTCGAAATGGTCGTGTATCCAATTCCTCCTTTTTTTTTTTTTTTTTTGAATTCCTCATACATGGTTCATATCAGTGGGAATACGTCTTCAGTTGGCATATGTTGTACACCTTTAAAGACTCTTGACAAACAAATTGTGTTACTCAGCAATATCTCTATTTCCAATAACTTTATAATCATCTTAAATTACAAATATTCATAAAATCTATTGTGTTTCCGGCTATCGATTCTCTATTTGCAGCAGTTGTGGCTTGAATTAGAGACTGTTCAAGTCTGGTTTTATGCAGAGAGAATAAAGAGAGAGGACATAAACATAACATCACACACCAAGCAATCCATTCATGAAAATTTGCCAACAAAAGAAGAGAGATCAACAGAATAACACATTAACACTCATCAACTCACAAGCTTAATTGTAACAAATAGAATAAGGGTGTCTTAATCAAGAGGAACTCAAAGAGTGAAAGGTAAAAGAATCGGCAAGCAAGAGGCAAACAGCAAAGAAATCAGGAGAAAAATTTCGATGGATCTGACAGTACTGTCACGTGGCGTTCAGGGTACAGTGGAAAATTACTCCTTGTTTAGAGTGGTTGAAAGTGGAGAATTAGAAGCAAAGCAAAGGTTACTTGCAAGATGGTTTTAGTGATGAAAAAAGGTTGCAGCTGGGACCTTGCTACCAAAGATGGTGGTGCACTACTTTTTTCACCTTGGCGCGGTTTATGAGCAACATTTGCACCGCCGTAAACTCCGGTTTTCCCTCTTTGGTTCTTCCTTGAATCATCCATCTGATCGTTATGTTTTTCTCCATACAGCTCAACTGTATGCATCCTCCTCACTGCAAAGCAATATTCAGAGGAAAATTGGTAGCGATTGTATGAAGTTAAGGCTCACATGATAACATATATAAAGGATTTTCATACCGTGAATTTCTTGTTCGTGTTCTTTGAGCTTGAACAATCTTGGGAGAGCCAAGGATGGTCGGGCATGAGTGCAGAAGACGAACAAGAAGCATGCAAGTAGTAGTTTCATTGCTGCCAGTTGTTGGGGGAGGTGATGGGTAGCTAGCTAGGGAGGTAGATAGGCATAGGCTATAGCCTTAAGGGTTGATTTGGTTTGAGAGAATAGCGACATAATTTATTGTGTCAAAAGGGCTGCTGGTATTTTCCAGTTGCTAGCTATTAAGAGAATCAAGGGTTGTAAAAGGAACTCCAAAAATGGTAGCGTCAAATAGGAGCAACAAGAATTATGTTTGAGAAGTAATGAGATGGAACATAATGGTTAATGGAGGAATATTTTGTGGCATAAAAGTTGTGTTTGTGAAGCTGATTTTTTTTTTTATATCAGAAAGTGAAATTCATTCAAGGAGAAAAACATTAAAAACAGAAAACAATAGCAGAAAACAGAGCGAAAAAACAACAGCCAAAAAGAGCTCATGTGTAAAGAAACATGGCAAGAGCCATAAAACATCCACTCCCCGGTCCCCAATACAAAACCTAATTATGGGGACACAGAACACCATCATTGTTTAAAACAAACACTGAAAAGAATGGAGGGTGGTTTATCCAGACTACCCTGCACATTCTTCGTCAAGCTTGAGTAGCTAAGGTATCGACTACCTTGTTTGCATTTCAAGAAACCCACTGAAACCAAATATTTTCAAAGAAAGCGCAATGGGCACGCAGTTGTGATAGAATGGGAAAGGTCTCCCAATTCCCCCTTTTCAATTCTTTCTGAGATACACTTGATAAACACCTAGGAATCTGATTCCACAATCATATTCTAGTAATATATTTCCTAGGAAAATGTAACACTTGCAAGAACATCCCAAGATTCAACAGTAAAGGCAGAATTCATGCATTTAGACTCACAAATTGGACCACAGAAAGCACCCTTCTGGTTCCGAATAATAGCACCAAGACCGGTTTAGTCTTCTCAATTCCTCTAAGATCACAATTAACTTTCATAGATGGGGCGGTGGGAGGACACCACATATCAAGGGAATCTTGGATATTACTCGAAGACTGATAGGATTTCGAGGATAATCAAAAGAGCACAAGAATTCTGAAACTTGTCTTGAGATAGCACTGATGATTATTAGACGATTGAAAGGACGTCTCTTAAAGAGAAACTTGAACTGGCACTTCTAAATTTCCCAACATGAATAAGCAACCACAAAGGAAGTCTACACACGATCATTATGCGCACAAGCAATAGGAGACATAATGGAGTTCAACCAAGCTTCAAAAGAAGAAATTTGAGAGATGTCAATCCTATAATTCAAAAGGCATCCAAGCAGGATGTAGGCCACACCGGGGAACTGAAGGAGAAGGAGTTCAATGGATTTCGAGTAAGCTTCACAAATAGGGCATAATTGGAAATGACCTAGGTGGCGACGAGAAAGATTGCTCCTAGTGGGAATACAACCCCTTAGGACCTTCCACATAAAATTAATAGCCCTTAGATTCTCTTTCAACTTCCAAATTGTACTCTAAATATCCCTTAGGAAAATGTTGGAGCTTGAAGCCTGAGAGGTATCAATAGAACTAGAAGATATGGAATTAGCTTATACACAAAAGTAACTAGACTTGACATTATACTCACCCGAATTGCAGTGGGGCCAAATGAGTCTGTCCCTATCCTTTGGGTTGCCCGAAGGAATTGATCTAATCATCTCAAAAATCGCATTAGGCACAAGGGGCTCGATAAGCTTCAACTCCCAGGAACGAGAAGAAGAGTCATTCAGAGAAGAAATCGGTTAAGATAAACATTGGATGCCAACAGAGGAAGGGTGAAGCATTCCATCATTATTTCTCGGAATCTAGCGATCAACCCAAACTTGGATGTCTGCCCCATTGAGAAACTGCCAGCGAGCTATCTCAATAATAATGCGTCTGCCATCCAATAAGCTTATCTAAACCCATGAATCACGGCTACCCTTACTAGCATCCCAAAAATTCCCATTGGGAAAGTATCTTCTCTTTAGCAATTGAAGCCAAAAAGATTCAAGTTCCCGAATAAGTCTCATGCACTGTTTTGCAAGAAGCGCATGGTTGAATTCCTCAAGATTCTTGAAACCCATAACTCCCTTAACTTTTGGAAGCCCCAATTTAGCCCAACTAATTCAGTGGATCTTATTACTGATCTTAGACTGACTCCACTAGAAATTTTCCAAATCAGAGTCAATGTATGGCAAACATTCTTAGGGAACTTGAAAACAACTATTGGATATGTGGGAATTGTCTGGGAAACTGCCTTAATGAGAACCTCTTTACTAGCCTAAGAAAGAAATTACTTTCTTTCATCCTTGAGTTTTCTTACCAGTCCTTTCCTGGAAAAACATCAAGGCTTTGTTCTTTGATCTACCCCACATAGTTGGGAGACCAAGATACATTCTTGGCTCCTCAGTGATTCCGATAGAGAGAATTCTATTCAACTAGGCCCTCAAGGAAGATGAGATGTTAGGGCTGAAAAACATATTGGACTTGTTGTAGTTCACGAGTTGTCTCGAGGAAAGACAGTATATCTGAAAAAGTTTATCAACAACTAGACAATTGTTTCTAGATGCTTTCATAAATAGTAATGTGTCGTCACCAAAAGGATATGTGTGAGAATGGGCCTATTAGGACTAAAACGGATGCCATCAAAAGTTTGAGAATGGGCCTATTGTTGTAGTTCACGAGTTGTCCCAAGGTAAGGCAGTAGACCTGCAAAATTTTATAAAAAACTAGACAATTGCTTTTAGATACTTTCATAAATAGTAATGCGTCTTCAAAAAATAGGAGATGTGTGAGAATGAGCCTATTAGGATTAAAATGGATGCCATCAAGTAGCCCAACATGTAGGACATGGTTAAAAGTATGGGACAAAACATCACACACAATTTCCCCTAGAGGATACCCCTAGCAGGGCATAATTTGTAAGACCCATGAGCTTGGGAAGCAAGGACGATGAGCAAGGTCCGTAAGCTTAGGAAGTAAGAACGGTGAGCAATCCCACATCCCTCAGGGAGAGAATGGTGAAGTGCCTTATATGTGTGGGCATGTATCTTCCTAGAACGAGACCTTTTGAGAGCTCACTGGTTTTGGATTCCTTTGGAACTCCAAAGTTAAGTAAGGTTGGGCTGGTGCAATCCTAACATGGGTGACCTACTGAGAAGTTGCACGTCAGTTCCCAAAAACAAAGCCGTGAAGGCGGGGCCCAAAGCAGACAATATCGTGCTAGGGGAGTTTGGTCGTGACAGAACAAAGATGGACTCCGATCGGAAGTGTACCAGTGAGGATGCTGGGCCCTAAGGTGAGTGGATTGTAAGACTTGTGAGCTTTGGTAGCAAGAACGGTGAGTAAGACCCGTGAGCTAGAGAAGCAAAAACAGTGAGTAATCCCACATCGCTCGGGGAGGGAAATGTGAAGGGCCTTATACGTATGGGCACATATCTTCCTAGCACGAGGCATTTTGTGAGCTCACTAGCTTTAGATTCTTTTGGAACTCCAAAGTTTTTCTAGGTTAAACTGGTGACCCATGAGCTTGGGAAGCAAGAACGGTGAGCAATCCCACATCGCTCGGGGAAGAAAATGTGAAGTGCCTTATATGTGTGGGCACGTATCTTCCTAGCATGAGGTCTTTTGTGAGCTCACTGGCTTTGGATTCCTTTGCAACTCCAAAGTTAGGCGAGGTTAGGCTGAAGCAATGTAACAACCCGAACTTGTAATAAAATGTAAATTCAAAAATTTAATGTGAAATGACAATTTGGACCGTGAATAGGGAAAAATGTTGAATTTTAACCCGAGATACTATTTGGATTTTGACCAAGGTCGATTACGTAGATCGAGACATCACAAGTCCGTAGATAAGCGATACGTCGAAATCGGACATCGGAAGGGAAAGTTACGGGTCATGGAAAAAATGCGTACTATTCATATTTTTCGAGACATGAACAGTTAGTTGATTTTTCATTGGTCAAAATATCTTTGTTGGACCAATGGATGAGTGAAAAGTGTCACTAATCCCATTGGCCCAAGTCCCCAAATTCATGCTCTGTATTTGTATCTTCATCTTCCTTCTTTCTTCATTTTAGTCGAAACCAAAAACCCACCCACACACCACCATACTTCATCCTTGTGGAGAGATTGTGAGAGTGAAGAGTGACTAGAGACGATGGTGGACGATCGCTGAAGTGAAGAGGCTGGGAAACCCATGGATCAGGTAAAATCTGAAACCTTGGTTTTGTGTCAAATTTCAAATTCAAGTTAAAGGGTTTTTTGGACGATTTTGATGATTAAAATTGGTTCCTAGGGACTGTACGAACTTGCAGGAACTCTTATTATGAAATAAGGATGTTGAAACCACCTGGAAATCAAGGTTGAAATTCAACCGAAAATCATCAAGCTCGAATAGGTAATTTTAGGCCTTGTTTGATGTTTTTGAGTCCATAGATCCCTTTCTAGGATCATTGCGAGCATGTAGAAAGAAAAATGGAGTGAAATGGTTGAGAAATGGGAGAGATATGGCTGGGTCAAGTTCGCGGGTTGGTTGACTCGTTATAGGATCGCAGATCGACCTACCTAGAGGTTGACGATGATGATGTGGCAGTACACGTCATCACCTTGTTAGTCCACATGGAAAATCAGGTGATGCCATGTGGCAGGCTATTAGGCCCAGTCAACAGCTGATGTGTTAGGTCTACGTCAGCATGTCAGACCACGTGGACCAATAGGGTGGTGCCACGTGGCAACATGTTAGGGAGTGTTAGAGTGACATGGCAGCTGATGTGGCAGTCCACGTTAGCCATGTAAGGTCATGCGGACCAGTAGGGTGGTGTGGCAGGTGTCAGAACTATCAGACTGATGTCAGCAGATGACGTCAACATGACGTCAGAGTCGACTAGCAACGACCAACGTTGACTGGAGTTTTGACCAGTGCATGGGCACAAATTTTGAGGTTAAACAAATCTTGATTGAAAGGTTTCGACGTTCTGAATCCAATGGTGGTAGTTTTAGGTCGATCAGAGACCATTTGATAGGTCATTTAGGGGTTTTAGCCTCGGGATACGTGTTCAGGACGCGTTTTCGTTATTGGGCTTTGTGAGGGTTTAGTGTACGAACTTGTATAGAACATTAGTGACCCTCATATGTGATTTAGACAGGCTCGAAGACTTTGGACTTGCTCAGGTGAGATTATGGTGCAGATATTGAGCGCGCAGTGTGGACCGAGCGTGAGTGGACTTTTGTTTCATAACTAAAAAACATGCATAACTATTTTGAATGCTTTATTATATGATTTAAATTGAAATTATTTGATATCGTAATTTGAGGATGTTGTGGATTTAATCATCGGTTATGAACCATTTTAAGGATTTACGTGTAAATGATGTTTTGGGCTTGAGACCCGATTGAATAATAGTTTTGACTTAGATTTAGAGTCAAACGGGAAATTGGAAAGAAATGATGTATTTTAATGGATTTGAATGGTGATCTGGTATGATCAGTTTGGATATATTGGGATTTATAAATGAGTTATGGACGCTGTTTTCAAATGGTTTTTGTGGAAAAGACATGTGAGAGTTATATCCCGGGGAAGGCACCCTATTATGATATCACCCCGGACGTCGTTTAGTTGGATCCTGAGGAGGTACTCGGAGATAAGACCCCGAGTTGCACGCGTAACATTGGAAATTGTGACTGGTATTGATTATAGACATCGCGGATGTCGAGCATTGGTTATATTTTATTTTACTTATATGTGTGTCCATATATATATATACATATATATGTTTTGAATTACTTTCATACCATTTGACTTAAATGCATGCATGTTTATAAAATGGAGGGGAAAATGTTATTGTTCTTAAATTGTATTTCGAAAATACTTATTTTTGTCCACTCACACTTTGACTGTTTTATTGACCCTTTAGGCCGTGACACAAAGGTAGGGGCTGATACCGAGGTAGAGGCATAGACAGTACCGTTGCGCACCTGAACACCATTCATGGTAGGTTTTGGTACTTTTGTTGTACTGACATGTATGCTCAATTATGTAGAGATACTTGTCCCTTGTTTGACAATGTTGTAGCTGAACTCTGTTTACTTTTAAACCCATAAAGGGTCTTTTCAGTATTTTGAGTATGATTTTCAGATGGGAGCAGAGCACATCCCACAAAAATCCCAGAGGGATCGGGATGGGTCTTGTTAGCTTGGTATCAGAGCATTAGAATAGCGGTCTATACATTGTACATTGGCTTGCTTAAGATTTCATACTAATTTATTCCTCTTATCATATAAACATGTCTTCGAGACGAATGTCCCCTCCACGGTCTGATAACGATCTCGCGAAAGATTTCGAGAGTGCTAGTATTGAGAGAGTCTAGCGCCTGGGGGCTACTACAATTAGTGGTAGGGCTGACCCTGAGGAAGCCCACAAGAGAATTACTCAGATCAAGCTGTTATACGATGCCCTCCAAAGGATCGAGTTTTGCTAACTACCTTTTTATTGGACAGTGGTGCTTATCAGTGGTGTACACACTGGAGATGTCTGGTTGGGATGTTCGAACGGTAACATGGGAGGTCTTTAGAGAGCGTTTTCTAGAAAAGTACCACCCTCGCTCATTTTGTGATGCCAGGGAGGCTGAGTTCTTGCAGCTCCGACAAGGGCGCATGTCAGTGGAAGAGTACGAGCATAGCTTCCAGAGATTATCCCGCTTTACTTTTGCATTTGTGAGTATTGAGGCCAACAAGTGTCATCGATTTGAGAAGGGCCTCCGAGGGGAGATCTGTGACATGGTTACAAAAGGATCCTATACTACACTAAGAGAGCTGATTGATGCGATAGTGAGAGTGGAGGACAGTTGGCCGACCCGACAGTAGTTTTCCGGTGATGGACGACGCCGAGAGTGTTTGTATTCTGAACCTTCGAGCCAGAGGGCCCCGAAGGAAGGCCATTTCAATAGAGCATCGTCATCATCAGATGGTGGTCAGTTTGGCAGGTTTAGGAGTACCCAGAGGTTTGTCTTCAGGCCATAGCAGACTTCTCAAACGAGTGGTACGTTAGTGGGGTCTACGGGCAGGCCAATAGTGTCGACCTGTTATACATGTGGAGAGCCTGGCCACTTCAGAAGAGAATTCCCATAGATGACTGGTGGTAGCGGTATCGGTCAGAGTGCAGTAGGGGAGGACCCGAGAACAGCCATGACTGGTGGCTGAAGGAGTGGAAGAGCTAGAGGTGGATTCTGAGGATCACGAGGACGTGGTCGATCGTCGGGACTACATGCCAGAATGTTTACAGTTACCCAGTAGGAGGCTAGAGCAGTCCCGAGAGTGGTGACAGGTACACTCACTATTTTAGAGCATGATGTACGTATTTTGATAGACTCTAGAGTCACTAATTTATTCATATCACGGAGTTGTGCATTGTTAGCGGATAGTGAGGTGTCCGCAATGGATTATGATATGAGTGTTGGTACACCGACCGAGGATGTATACATTGTGAATCAAGCATTGAGAGAGTGTCCTGTGAGGATATGAGAGGTTGATTTGGTTGCTTATTTGATACTCTTAGACTTACATGACTTCGATGTCATACTTGGGATGGACTGGTTTTCGGAACATCATGCTGTCATTGACCGGGGAAACGTTACTGAGGAAAGGCTGTCAAGGCTACTTGTGTAACGACCTGTCCCGGAAATTGGAATTAGATTAGTGGTTAATGACGGATTAGTGAAGTTAATCGGTGATTAGTTGGGTACTCTCGGACGGACAGAGCGGAATGACAATTTTACCCTTGGGAATGGGCGAACGGTTTACTTTTATTCCGGGCAGTCAAATGGAATTTGACATATTTCGGGATGTCACGAGTTCATAGACAGGTGGCACGTCCGATTCCGATATTCGAGGAAGAAGTTATGGTGTTTAGAAGTTCGAGGGTATTTTGGTAATTTGGTGAAAAAGGGGCACTTTATTGATTTTTCATACGACATGGATTTTTCACGAAGTTAGAGGACCATTATGTAGGTCTCGATCCCCTAAGTACGACGACAGGAGGCATGCTATCATTGAACGTCGACTGGTTCGGGTTTTGATCAAAGAACGCTAAGGGAAATTGGTAATTTGTCATATAGGGGCAGTTTGGTCATTTTGCTGCCTTGGATTTTGTGCTCAGAAAAAAGTGGGACACTTGGCTGCTTAGGAGCTGGTGTCCACTAGAATTTGGACACATGTCCCTCTCTAGATGGCTGTAAAACATGGTTCACCGTCTTTACAAAAGTTGAAATTGGTTAATCTTGGAAGTGATTTTAAACGGCTGAAAACAGAGAACAGAGAATAGAGTGTGATAGTGAAACCCATTTCCCTTTGATCTTCATCTTTTGACTGTGATGTGTGAGAAGAAAAGAGAGAATGGATGATGAGGAAGGAGATAGTGTCGCAGTGTACGGTGGCAAAAAGCACGAAGGTGCGGCTGTGTGCCCTGTTTTTAGAAGTCGACAAGGGTAGATAGGTTTTAAGATAAGTTGACTGTTTTGGTGGTTTTTGTAAGGTTATGGAAGACGAGTCGAGCTCAATGAACTCACTTTCGGGGTGTAAGAAGGACAGTAAGTTGTGTTTGCTGTGGAAGTCGATTTTCCAGTCAGACATGGTGAAGTTTGATTTACTGGTTGATGATCGTATTGATACTTTAGGTAAGGTTCTGAAGATGACCAGGAATCGATCACGCTTGGAGGGAAGGCCAGAGACAGTTTATGGAGGCTAGAACCAGCAATGGAATGTGGCCGATTCATCATTCGACGTGGGGAGGTATATATCTATCTTTAAATTCAAAGTTTGAATATGTGAAACAAATAAAATTGAAAGGACGACATGATTGGATTAATTTGGACTAGAAATGTACCAAAAATGGACTGAAATATGGGAGAACCGCCCACGCTGGTTCGGGTCTGGACTGGGTCGGCTTGGACCGGTTCACCTGATGACAGGGATAGTGAACAGTGCCGCGCGTGAGGCCCACGTGCAGCCCATTTGGGCAGCGAGTGAGGGCGCGTGGGGTCCCATTTGGGGAAGTTTTCAACATGACTTTTAAAGTATTCGACACAACGAACATTTTGGTACTGGTTTCGAGTCGATCGGACATTCTCTCAGTATGTTTCAGGATGTTTGAAGGTTTTAGAGCTCGTTTAACCCGGGAAGGCCTGATTATGCGCATGTGTTTTGAGTTTAAAGACTCGGGCACACTTGAGATTCAGCAACTTGATTGATTGTTGTTTTTCACTGGTTTTCACTAGTTTTCAGATGTTTTGGGCAATGGCCTGGATGATTTGAATTTGATGAGTTTTGGGTTGAGTTCCCGTACTTTGATGAGGATTTATGATTTTGGGTTAATGCCCTGGATTTGAGTTACGGGTTTGAGAAAAAGAAATGATTCTGGTTTTGAAATGGTTTTATGGAATGGTTTTCATATGCATGCATTGGTTTTTCATGGAGGGTATAAATGTAATTTCTTATAACCTATTTTCTGAAGGTATTCTTTATTTTTGTCCACTCACAGTCTTTTTCTGTTTTCGATACCCTCCAGGTTTGATGCGATGCGGGCTGTTGTTAGAGAGAGATAGGGACATCACACATGTGTTCCATAGTAGATTCTGCACACTCTAGGAAGTCCGGAAGTTTTGGACGGATCGTTTGGGAATCCCTTGTCCGGCTTACGTGTTACATGGAGGTTGGACGTCGGTTTAGCCTTCATGTCGCATGTAGGTTAGACGGGAGCATGGCTTATCCCTTAATCCCGGGGGATTGGGGGTAGTTCGTGTCAACTTGGCTCATGTTATGGATAGTTGGGCTACACCCGAGAGAGCAGAGGACATGACAGGTGATAGGACCCATCCCAATCCCCCCGGGATTAACACGGGATAACCCTGCTCTCGTCTGACACGGAGTGTCAGACAAGGGATAGTTCCGACCTTTGCCCTCCTGGGCTATCAGAGTACGCCAGGATCCGGAGGAGGCATGTGATATCTCGGTCTCTGCTATAGTCCACATCGTATCCAACCTGAAGGGTATTAAAAACAAAAAAACTGAAAAAAGTAATAAGTTTATAAAAACATATTTCATAAAAGACCTTTATACCTTTCACTAAAAAGCATGCATGCATAGTAAAACCATTTATCCAAACACATATGTTTAAACAACCATATTTAGGGTCACAACCCCAAGTTCCGTAAATCCAAGTCAGACGGGCTCCTGCCCAAAACCATTTATAGAAAACCATACCATCATAAACATATGTGGGACCTCAGCCCAAAACCATTTATCATCATAACACAATTTCCCAAACCAATTGAAATCATGTTTATCCAATATATTTCATATCCAAGAACCTGTCATGGTAAAATAAAGCTACGCGCGTGCTAACCGGCGTCTCAAACCCAAGTCTCTCCAGGGTCCACCCAGGTCAATGTCCGTAGATCAATGACCCTCCCTGGAGGTAACGAACCATGCCCATCCTGAGAGTAAGGAACCCAACTGGGGGGCGACTCCACTCAGTCAGTGCTCCGTGACTACTTCGGGGTCCACCCAAGCCAACGACCCTCGCCGGAGGAGACAATCTCATATAAAGGATGGAATATGAAAAACCTTTTGAAATCATTATTTAAACCTTTCCAGGATTCATGCCCGGCCCCCATAAGCCGTCTTGAACCATAAAACCTTTCATGGGTTCATGCCGGTTCCTATAAACCGTCATGACCCGTAAATCCATTTCAAGGGTTCATGCCGATTCCCATAAACCGTCATGACCCATAAAAACCATTTGAATACATAGTTGGGTGCTAGGCCCGAATCCACATAGAAACTGGACCTCCGGTCCGAATCGTAAACCAACTCGGCCTCCGGCCCGATTCCGTAAATCAAATGGGTCTCGAACCCGAATTTACCTTTTCAAATCCAAAACCATTTCATGAAATCATATCCAAAACCATAAGTACGAAAAATCAATGTAAAACCGGAAAACCTCGATTTACGTGGAAGCACGTAAATCGCCTCGAAATACGTGAAACCATATAATTTACAAATATCCAAATCGAAATCATCAAATCACATTCATTATCCTTTTGGAAATCCAAAACCATTTCATTCACACCAATAAAGACGTACGGACCCGTATAGGCACCGTATAGGGCCGAACCTCGAAATACGTGCATATACGTAACCACACATCCAAATGCACTCATGGGATCACAAAAAAGTATTTAAAACATATAATAAACATTTATGCATGCACCAATTTAGAAAACAAGGTCCACTCACAGACCGTCCGAGCTGTCGCCTCGATTTGCGTGTCATAGGCTCTCCCGAGCTGATCACTGTCATCGGGACTCCCAAACCTGTCCAAATTTTAATAGAAGGTTACTAACTACTTAATTAACCTCCCATCAAAGCCCCGTAATTTTTCCGAACTTTTAGATATTTTTAAACCGATCCTAAACCTTCAGATAGCCAGAAACCTATCGAAACGATGTCCGATTGACACGAGACCAGTCCCAAAATTTTTGTTACATCGAATAGAAGATTTCATATGTTGAAAACTTCCCCATATTATGGTCCATGTGCCCGCACGCGCCCCAAGAGTGCACAGAACACTATTCATTATCTTCTACACACAGCCGATTCAGACGGCCGGTTCACCTGGTTTGGCCGGTCCAATTGGACCGGCGTGACCGGTTCACGGCCCTAGACACCCCATTTTTCATCCTACTTCTTCCTTTTTGGTTCCTTTCTTCCTATTTTGATGTTTTCTATCCATTACAATCCTTAAAACAACCTAAAAACACCTAAATCCTATGGTTCGATTTTGAACCAAACGGTTCAAAGTTCCCAAAATGCAGCCATGGCTTCACAGTCATCCCTAGCTTCCTAAAACCTTCCTAATAACTTCCTAACAACCTATTTGATTCATTAAAACCATTAAAACTGACCCAAAACATCAAAAATGGAAAATGGGTCAAAACGGGCTTACCGTGAACCTCACGGGTTCGTGGCTCCACCGCCCACGGTGGCGCCTTCCTGGGCCGGCCACCATGTCCTCCTGTCTCCCTGGTCCTCTGCCTGGTCATGGGTGAAGGTTGGATGGGTTTTGGTTTGCACGGATGGGAGGAAAAGGGTGAGTTCGGGTTGTGTTGGGTGTGTGTTTGAAATGGAGAAGAAATGCACGGTGCATGAAGGAAATAGGATAGCATGTGGATGGGTGACACTTGTCACTCATACATAGGGCATGAATTAAATATCTGGGCCCCACTAAAGTCCAAAAGTTAACTTGTTTCGTAATTCGTGCAATAGTACCCTTGAACTTCCGTGAACCGTAACTTCGTCGTCAAACGTCCGAATTCGACGTGCCGCCTGTCTATGGATTCGTATCGTCCCGATCTACGTAATAATCCTCGACCCTTGGTCATCGGACATCCCAGTCAAAAAGTCAACTATTTGCCCCTTTAACCAAAATTACCAAAATGCCCCTAAACTTCCGAACGTCATAACTTCCTCCTCGAACGTCGGAATTGAACGTGCCACTTGTCTATGAACTCGTGACGTCACAAACTACGTCATGGTCATCGGTCAAAGTCCATTTGACCGCCCGAATGAAAAGTCAACATTTTACCCACGCTAGGGACAAAACGGTCATTTTGCATCGTTCGTCCGATTTAGCTCAACTAATCACCGATTAACCTCACTAATCATGATTAGTCACTAATCTAATCTAGGAATTTGGGACGGGTCGTTACAACAGGACTGCCCCCAAAGGGACATTGATAACCGTGCCCAGTCCTACTCCCTTCTAGCAAATCGACTGAAGTTCCCAAATTACCCTTAGTACTTGCCAAACAAGGGATAGCCACACACGTACTCACTCATGCCTCCGCCTCTCGATCAGCCTCGCTCAACGCGCCACGACCTAGAGGGTCAATAAAAACACAAAAGGTGTGAGTGGACAAAAACGAGTCAGTTTATAAAACAGTTACAGAAAGAAATTTCTACCCTCCACGTAAAACCAATGCATGCATTCGAAAATCATTTCGCAATCCGTTACATTTTCAACATAAGAAAACCGTGTACGAAAATCAAATCATTTTCCTTTTCTTGACCTTCGGGTCTTAGCCCGCAATTATAAACACGGGGCCTCAGCCCAAAATCACGAATCAAATCCAAGTACACAACATAATCCAAATCCATCAAACCATAAAAACCGGGCCACTGCCCAACACATCCGAAAACATCAAAGATCAACAACAAATCACAAGTCAATCAGTTTTGCTGGATATCAATTACCGAGTCTTTAAACTCACATATCAGGCCTTCCTGGGATATCAACGAGTTTTTAAACTCAGAACATAATCAATAGGCCTCGGGGGGTATCACAATAACCTAGTCTTTAAACTCCGAGTCTTTAAACCCAATCCGGGTCTTTAAACCCAATCCGGGCCCGCCCCCATCATCAATTAACCGAGTCTTTAAACTCAAAACATGATCCAGCAATAGCACCGGGTCTTTAAACCCAAAACCATTTGTATATCACAACAATCCAGGATCCATCGTGATCCAAATTCCAAAACCAATCTGAAATCGCATTTTGTCATAATAGGACTTATGTCCGAATTTCACATTCAAATCCCCAAACATATCCGTCATCCATTCCCGAATTCGAATTCGCAATAATGATTCTGTAAGCTAGTATCCGAAATAACCATTCCGAACCCAAATCCAGAAATCCATTTTCACGTTTCCAAAATCCGAATCTCGTTCATCAAAATTACTTTTATGCCTTGGGCATCAAGCCCGAAATCACCTTTTCCAAAATTCGTTTTAAATCTTTGAAATCATTTCAAATCCCAAAGCCAAATCAAATCACATTTCAAATTTCAAAGTCAAGGCATCAAAACCAAGATCAAAACACAATATACTCGAAATCTCGTAAAACGGGCAAAACCGTAATAATCTCGAAATACGTGTCAAAATCGTAAGTCATACTCACAATCATAATCAAAACATCCTCAAAACATGACACGCACAAATCATATGAAATCGTTCATCAAACCATCACCAAGGCATGAGAGAAATCATAGTCTTGAAATACGTACAATTATGTCTGGCATATCAAAATACGTATAAATACAAAAATCGTAATTATCACAAGTCATAATCATAATCATAGAAATCATAGAAACTTTTATGCATGCATTAAATTTTAGAAAGCAAATTCCACTCACACACCGTCCATAACGCTCGTTTCCGCGCCGCACGAGTTTCCGTAATTTCTGACATTTTTGAGGAATCTCGAATCCTGTCCGAAAACATTCTTTAGTGTCACTAAGGACTCAAATAACATCATACTAATTTCCCACAATTTTTTGGCAATTAAATATTAATTAAAAACGTAATATAAACCTTCGGACCCTCGAAACAATATCGAAACGGTGTCCGATTAACTCGAAACCAAGGCTAAAATGTTCGTTACATTGTATAGGGTAAAAGTCGTGTTGAACTCACCTCGAGAATCGGGCCCACGCACCCTCACGCACTGTCGTGAGTGGCTGCGCATGAAACTCATACGCCTGCTACAGTAATGCTACAGTGTCACCTTCTTCACCTGACTAGCCTGCAAACAGGTTGTTTAACCCGCGACACAACCCGGTTAAATCCCTATCAAAACTAACTCAATTCCTTTCCTTCTTCCACCTAAATCCTTCCTTTACATTTTAATTTAGGTTCTCATTAATTAATTACCCTCAACAAGCTCTAAATCGATCAATCCACTCATGATCAAACAAACGGGCCAATCTCTGAAACTCACCCGAATCAACCCAGTTTTCAAATTAACTTAAACAGAAGCTTCATAGGACTAAACGAACACTAAACCATAATCAATTTCAGGAAAACTTACCCGTAGGTGATCGTCCTCAAGCCTGAAATTTCTTCAAAACTGGAACTTGGGTTCTTGGCCAAACCGTGATCGATTCCCTTCAATGTTGGTACGGTTGAACTCTAAATGATCCCAGAAGACTGTTTCTAACCTTGGTTTTGTTCCTCTCGACTCACAATTTAACTTTCGAATTTCCCTCCAATTTTCCCAGTTTTTTTTTCGTTTCTGTTTCTCTCGAATTCTCAGTGTTTCTTTGCTCCAAATGACTCTCTCTCGACTCACTCTCACTCCCTATAATCAAATCAGACCTCATGGAAACCCATGGGAACCTCAGTCCCACTTTCTCTCTGTTTCCCGCAAAAGACCCAAAACCAATTTTAAATGACACCCGTGGTCTGTCCTCTGTTGCAACCCATCTGAGTATGTTTCCACTCAGCCTTCAGTTGTTAAACAATTCTTCCCAATGCCACTAACCGTTAAACAATTCCCTGGACAGGCCACCCAAAGCACGGTGGTTTCATCCATGCTGCACTGTCCCAACAGGGCCCCTGGACAATTACCATTTTGCCATTCAGCATAAAATTACCAAAATGCCCTTCACGCTTCTAGACCCGTAACTTGGTCATCCGAACTCTGATTGACGCGTGCCGCCTGTCTACGGATTTAGCGTCTCGAGACCTACCCAACGGTCCTCGTCTTACATGCACAGTCCATGTCATTTGAAAATTCAACAAATTCCACCTTTTCTTCTTAATTACGAAAATGCCCTTGAACTTCCGAACATCATAACTTCCTCCTCGAATGTCGGAATCGGACGTCCCACCTCTCTATGAACTCGTGACGTCCCGAACCACGTCACAATCATCAGTCAAAGTCTGTTTGACTGCTCGACCCAAAAGTCAACCGTTCGCCCAATTTCTAGGGGCAAAATCGTCTTTTTCGCCCAATTTCTAGGGGCAAAATCGTCTTTTTCTTCAAATTTTCCAAATTTTCCTTTTCCGAAAGTCCGGGTCGTTACATGACATACTAGTGGTGCGGGAATTCCCAGATGTGTTCCCAAAGGATTTTCTAGGGCTACCATCGCACCGAGAGATTGAGTTCACCATCGAGCTTCTTGTAACGAACCGTCCCGGAAATTAGGACTAAGACCGTGTTAAGATGAGATTAGTGAGCTTAACCGGTGGTTAGTTAGTTATGATAGGTTCGTTAAGGTAGAATGACGATTTTTCCCCTACGTTGGGCAAAATGTAGACTTTGAGTTAGGGCGGTCAAATGGACTTTGACCGTTGACCGTTGACCGTGACGTAGTTCGGGACGTCACGAATCCGTAGACAGATGGCACGCCCGATTCTGACATCCGAGGAGGAAGTTATGATGTTCGGAAGGTTGAGGGAACTTTCGTAATTTGGCTAAAATTAGGGGAAAAAGTTGACTTTTCGTACGACTGGGTTTTGACACGTTGACCTAGGATAGTTAGGTAGATCTCGTCGTCTTGAGTTCAACGACAAGCGGCACGTGTTCATTGGAGTTAGGATGTGTAAGTTACGGGTCTAAAATGGTAAGGGCAAAATGGTAATATTTGATTTAAAAGAAGGGCATTTTAGTCTTTTTCACTTTGGGTTTGGTGCAGCCGGATTGGGACAAGTGGACAGGGGAGATTGAGATTTTTGTGTGAGGCTTGAAGGGATGGTGACACGTGGGAGAGCTCTAGTGGGTTCTAGGGTGCACTGTCCAATTATTTGGCTGTGTGTCGTGTGTGTGCCCGTGTGTGTGTGAGTTGAACAAGAGAGAACAGAGAGGAAGCTTGAGAGAAAATTGAGAGGTGATCATGAGTGTTGTTGTGTTCTGGTGAGTGAAGAGTGACCAGAGGATGAAAGAGAGCTAGGGAGAAGGTTGGGAGGTGCAGTGGTTGTATGTGTGTGAAGTGGGAGTTCACGGGAAAACCAGGAAAAACAGAGAAGATGTGAGAGCTCGTGGTGGTGGTGTGGCCGTGTACGGTTCAATTGAACTCGAAAGGAAGCTGGGGAGGACTCTGTGACCTCCAAGGAGTGCGGTGGTGAGCACGGCGGCGATCGACGACAGGTAATTTCTTCTCCCCGTGATTTACTCTGTTTTGGCCGCGAATTTCAAACCAAAAGTTGTGAAGTCTGGGGTTGAGTCGACGGTTTTGGTGAGTTGGGTGAGGCTCAGGGAGGTCCTAGGAAGCGTCTAGTATCGCCACCGTGATGGGGGAAGACTTGGGTGGCCGAAATAGGAAACAGGGGTTGTTTGGGTTTTTGGTTTCGAGTCTGAGTCGACGACTTAGGGGCTGTGTCGTGGTATTTGAGTGAGGGGGTAGGTTTCTTAGGACTGGACAGAGAAGCTGGTGAAGAAAGGGAGGAAAATGGAGACGGGACGGCGGAGAATCGGGAACGCCGGTTCAGACCGGTTCACGCGAGGTAGACGACGGTGAACAGTGCTCTGTGTGCAGGCACGTGAGGTCCACGCGCAGCCACTTTGGGCGGCACGTGGGGGCGCGTGCGGCGGTGTTTGGGAAAACGGTCAACATGGTTTTTGGTTTAGGTGTTGTGACGAATCCTTTGGAATAGGTTTCGGGTTAATCGGACGTCGTTTGAGGTTAGTTCCGCGAAGGTGAAGGTTTAGGGTTCCGGTTCGTTACGTTTAGGACCCGGGATTTTTGGGGAAAATGAGGTGGACCTTTGTAGAAGTGTTAGTAACGTTCTTGGGTGATGGTTGACAGGTTCAGAATTTTCCAAGGAAGCCGAAGAACGTACAGGACGTTCGGGACGCGATTGAGGGCTCGGTACTGTGAGTGGACCCTTTCTCTTAACTTGAGCATGCATAACTGCTTTTAATTACTTGTTTTATGGTTTTATATGTGATTTCATGATTATTGAATATGCTATGTTGGTTTTACATAATGGCATGGTTTTCGAGGAAATTACATATTTGGCACGTTTTACGAGAAACGCTTGGTTACTGGTTATGATGCCATGATTTGGGATTTCAAATGATCAATGGTTTTGGAACATGATTTTGATGATCAAAGTTTTCGATTTTGATTGGATTTGCTGGATCTGGTTATTGGGTTTAGAGACTCGGATATATTGATATTTCCCCCGTAGGTCTATTAAGTTTAAAGACTCGGGAGTTTAAAGACTCGGATAGGTCCAGCAGGTTTGATCGGATAATGATGGCTTGGTACTTAGGTTTTCTGAGATGGTTTTATGATGCTTATGAGATGATTTCTATAAATGTTTTTATAATGATTCAGTAAATGTTTTTATGATGATCTTTACGTAATTTATAACTGTTTTGATAACTGGGTTATGCATGTGATTTTAAAACGGAGGGCTAAAACCCTGGTTTTGTTATGAAATGGTTTTCGAAAATTCTTTTCTTATTTATGGTCCACTCACACCTTCTGTTTTAAATTGCCCTCCAGGTCGTGGAGCTAGCGCGGGGTTGTGACGTCGAGGCAGCGTCAGAGGCATAGAAGTTACAAGAGCGACCCCGGAGTGTTTTAAGTTTTCCGTGTGCGTGTATCTAGTTTATCAGTTTTCTTTCTTTTGTATTTAGTACTATGCTCTGTAAACCTTTGACTTCGGGATGTTTCATATAGTTTCTCCTGCGTCTGACTGTGTACTTTGGTGGTTTAGAGTGAGTTTACTTTTGTGCGTGTCGGGGTGTCAGACGGGAGTAAGATTTACCTCGGTTTTTGGGGTGAAACCAGGGTGGGTCCTGACACTTCTTCTAGGTACACAAACTATATCTCAGACACCATATCGTATGGCACTGGCTGAGTTAAGGGAACTGAAGACTCAGTTGCAAGAGTTGGTGGATATGGGGTTTATTCGACCTAGTGCATTGCCTTAGGGAAATCCGGTGTTATTCGTTAGGAAAAATGATGGTAACTTGCTATTATGTATAGATTATCAACAACTCAACAAAGTAACAGTGAGAAATAAGTATCCTTTGCCCCGAGTAGATGACCTGTTCGACCAGTTGGGCGGGGCTAAGTATTTTTCGAAGATTGATCTTCGATCGGAATACCATCAGTTGAGGATTTCTGAGGGGGATGTTCCGAAGATCGCCTTCCAGACGAGATATGGCCATTTTGAGTTTTTGGTGATTCCATTCAGGTTGACAAATGCACTAGCGGCTTTCATGGACTTGATGAACCGAGTATTTTGGGTCATACCTGGATCGTTTTGTGATAGTGTTCATCGATGACATCCTGGTATATTCGAAAAGTACTAGGGCTCACGAGAAAAATTTGAGATTGGTGCTGAACAGACTGGTGAGGAACCATCTGTATGTTAAGCAGGGTAAGGTTTAATTTTGGCTGAACAGTATAGTCTTCTTGGGACATGTAATTTCGACTCAGGGGATTAGTGTGGACCTCCAGAAGACATAATCCATGACCAATGGGGAGCAACCGAAGACCGTTACTGAGGTCCCGAGTTTCTTAGGGTTGGGTAGATATTACATACACTTTGTACATGGTTTCTCTACTATAGCGGTTTCATTAACCCGTTTGACCAGGAAAGGGGTTAAGTTCATTCGAAATGAGCATTGTGAACGAAGTTTCTAGGAATTGAAAAGACGGCTGACTTCTGCGCCAGTGTTAGCCCTTCCAAATGACGTTCGAGGTATACAATGATGCTTCATTGCAAGGATTGGGTTGCGTGTTGATGCAACACGGGAGAGTCATTGCCTATGCCTCTTAACAGTTAAAGCAGCATGAGTCAAACTACCTTACACATGATTTAGAGTTGGCAACAATGGTATAAGCCATGACCAATTGGGAGCAACCGAAGACCGTTACTGAGGTCCCGAGTTTCTTAGGGCTGGGTAGATATTACAGACGCTTTGTACAAGGTTTCTCTACTATAGTGGCTCCATTAACCCGTTTGACCAGGAAAGGGGTTAAGTTCTTTCGAAATGAGCACTGTGAACGGAGTTTCTAGGAATTGAAAAGACGGCTAACTTCTGCGCCAGTGTTAGCCCTTCCAAATGACAGTTGAGAGTTCGAGGTATACAATGATGCTTCATTGCAAGGATTGGGTTGCGTGTTGATGCAAAACGGGAGAGTCATTGCCTATGCATCTCAACAGTTAAAGCAGCATGATTCAAATTACCTTACACATGATTTAGAGCTGGCAACAATGGTACATGCTCTAAAGATTTGGAGACACTACCTGTACGGAGAGACATGCCGGATTTTCAAAGATCATCAGAGCTTGAAGCACCTTTTTCACTCAAACGGAACTGAATCTGAGACAGAGATGATGGTTGTAGCAGCTAAAAGACTACGATTGCATGATCGAGTATCATCCCGGGAAGGAAAATGTGGTAGCAGACGCCTTATGCAAGAAACCTATGGGTTTTGTAACTCATCTGAGGAGGGTGCATTTGCCCTTGTTAGTGGAACTATGAAGATTCGGAGTTATACTCGGATTGTACGATGATTGTAAGACCCGTGTCCTGGAGGGAACGGTGAATAATCCCACATTCCTGCGAGGGGGGAATGGTCTGGGAAGGGAATGGTGGTGTGCCTTAAAGGTGTAGGCACACACCTATCTAGCATGAGGCCTTTTGGGAGCTAAGTGGCTTTGGGGGGGATTGGAACCCCAAAGTTAAGCGAGTTGAGGCTGGTGCAATTCCAGATGGGTGACCCCCCTGGGAAGTTGCACCGTGAGCTCCCGAAAACAAAACCGTGAGGGCAAGGGCAAGGAGGCCCAAAGCGGACAATATCGTGCTAGATTAATCGGGGCCTGACAGAGGAGGGTCGGGTCCTGACAATTTGGTATCAGAGCCAGACCCCGACCGGGAAGTGTGCCAGCGAGGACGCTGGGCCCTAAGGGGGGTGGATTGTAAGACCCGTGTCCTAGAGGGAACGGTGAACAATCCCACATTCCTGCGAGGGGGGAATGGTCTGGGAAGGGAATGGTGGTGTGCCTTAAAGGTGTAGGCACACACCTATCTAGCATGAGGCCTTTTGGGAGCTAAGTGGCTTATTGGAACCCCAAAGTTAAGCGAGTTGAGGCTGGTGCAATTCCAGATGGGTGACCCCCCCTGGGAAGTTGCACCGTGAGCTCCCGAAAACAAAACCGTGAGGGCAAGGGCAAGGAGGCCGAAAGCGGACAATATCGTGCTAGATTAATCGGGGCCTGACAGAGGAGGGTCAGGTCCTGACAATGATGGAGCTTTGTTGGATAGTTTTCATGTCAGACCCATCTTGATTAACCGAATTATAGAGGCTCAACTTCAAGATCCCACTTTGTGTGTTTTGAGGATAGAAGTTGAAGTAGGTGACCAACAGGATTTCACTATCAAAAGTGACGGAGCTTTACTGATACTGGGTCTTCTATGTGTGCCTGCAGATGTAGAGTTGAAGATCGAGATTCTAGAGGAGGCCCACAGTTCAGCATATGCGATGCATCCAGGAGGAAAAAAGATGTATCTTACACTTAAGGATCACTATTGGTGGGCAGGGATGAAGAGAGAGATCACTGAGTATGTTGGTAAATGTTTGACTTGCCAACAGGTAAAGGCTGAACGACAGAGACCGTATGGAGCTTTACAGTCACTTCCGATCCCTGAGGGGAAATGGGATCACATAACCATGGACTTCGTATTCAAATTTTCTAAGACACGCAGTGGTTTTGATGGGGTCTGGGTGATTGTGGACAAACTTACGAAGTCGACTCATTTCTTTCCAGTACGGGAGAACTTTAAGCTGGAACGGTTTGCTTGGTTGTTTATTGATGAGATCATCAGGTTGCATGGGACACCATAATCGATAGTGTCGGATCAAGATCCGCGGCTTACATCGAGGTTTTGGCGGAGTTTACAAAGAGCACTTGGTACTATGCTACGCTTCAGCACTTCCTTTCACCCTCAGACAGATGGATAGTTTGAGAGGACTATTCAAACTCTGGAGGATATGATGAGAGCTTGTGTACTGCAATTTCAAGATTCTTGGGATACACTTCTGCCATTGATGGAATTCGCCTACAACAACAGCTATCAGTCGAGTAATGGGATGACACCATTTGAGGTACTGTATGGGCGACAGTGCAGGACGTCGATATACTAGACTCATGTAGGCGAGAGGGCGGTATTGACACCAGATCTCAAGGATATGACCCAAGAGAAGGTTTGAATCATCAAGGAAGAGTTGAAGACGACACATAATCGTTAGAAAAGCTACTCCGATCGTCAGATCAAAGCCTTAGAGTTTGTAGTGGGAGATTGGGTTTTCCTGAAGTTATCACCGTGGAAAGACATTGTCTGATTTGGCAGACGTGGTGTCAGGACCCACCCCGGTTTCACCCCGAAACCCGAGGTAAATCCTGCTCCCGTCTGACACCCCAACGCTAAAGCCAAAAGAAAGCATGGAATTCACTAAAATACCACTGTCAGACGCAGGAGAAACTTTTACATATTCCAAAGTCACAGTTTTACAGAGCATAGTACCAAATATAAAGAAACCAAACAACGATAATAATACACGCACGCGGAAGAAAATTTAAACACTCCGGAATCCCTCTCGTAGTTCCTATGCCTCAGACGCTGCCTCGACGGCAAGACCCCGCGCTAGCTCCACGACCTGGAGGGCAAATTAAAACAGAAGGTGTGAGTGGACCATAATAAAATAAGAATTTCCAAAAAGCATTTTAGAAGAAAACCGGGTTTAGCCCTCCGTTTTGAAACCACATGCATAACCCAGTTATCAAACGGTTATAAAACAAATCATCATAAAATATCATAAGAAACAGAAACACTATAAAACAGTTATAGAAACCATATCATAAGCATCATAAAACTATATCGTAAAACATCATTTTCCGATCAAACCTGCTGGACCTATCCGAGTCTTTAAACTCCCGAGTCTTTAAACTCAATCCAGGCCTCAAGAATATCCGAGTCTTTAAACTCAACAGGCCTACGGGGGAAATATCAATATATCCGAGTCTTTAAACTCCCGAGTCTTTAAACTCAATTCGGGTCTTTAAACCTAATCCGGGCCCGTCCCCCGTCAATCAATATCCGGGTCTTTAAACCCAATAACCAGATCCAGCAAATCCAATCAAACCATTTGAAAACCATTTCTAAATCCACATCCAGACCCGAATCCGAAATCACCGGTCCGAAGCCCTTCCGGCATCCAGAACCGTCATTTCGAACCCAAATCCGGAAATCCACTTTTCAACTCTAAAACCAAATTCCGCTTTCTGAAATCCGATTCTAAAACCAAAAACCTTGATCATCGAAATCATGTTCCAAAATCCCTTTATAATCATTGAAAACCATTATCGTTTGAAATCTCAAAATCATGGCATCATAATCAGAAATCAAGCATTTCTCGTAAAACGTGTCAAATAGTTATTTCTCGAAAACCGTGCAATTATATAAAACCACATCATAAATCCAACAAGCATGAAATCACAGATATAAAAAAATTCTAGAAAAGAAGTTATGCATGTTCGAGTTTAAGGAAAGGGTCCACTCACAGTACCGAGCCCTCAATCGCGTCCCAAACGTTCAGCACGTTCCTCAGCTTCCTCGGGAAATCCTAATCCTGTCAATAACCACCAAAGTACATCACTAACATGTCCACGAAGGTTCACCTAATTTTCCCCAAAATTCCCCGACTCCTAAACATAATAAACCGAGACCCTAAGCCTTCACCCTCGCGGAACTAAACTCAAACGACGTCCGAACAACTCGAAACCACTTTCATTAGACTCGTCATAACATCTAGACTAAAAACCATGTTGACACCTTCACCGGAAACTGCCGCACGCGCCCCCACGCGCCGCCCAAAGTGGTTGCGCGTGGCCCTCACGCGCCAGCTACAGTGCACCTTCAACCTCACGTCGACCCGGTTCGCACCAGTAGCATGCAACTTGAACTGGCGAGAGCGGTTCTCCGCCGTACCTGCACCAAAACACCTCCTTTCTTCACCCTCAGCTTCGTCCAGACCTACCCTATCTTTTCCCCAACTTCAGAAACCTCGATTCATCCCGTAGCTCATCGACTCAAGCTGGAAGGAAAACCCAAAGCCTGCCCTGTTTTCCTTTCCGGCCACCCAAGTAACCTCCCGTCACGGTGGCTATCCCAGACTCTTCCTAGGACCTCACTGGACCTAACCCAACTCTCCTAAACCTTCGACTCAATCCCTAGGTTCACGACTCCCCGTCTGAAACTCACGGCCAAAACAGAGCACACAGAGTCTCCTCCGTCGTGCTAACCCCTACCGTTCATTCCCCATCACGGCAGCACAACCAGAGGACTCCTAGACCTCACCTGAGTCCCCTAGACGTCCCTATGAACTTCGATTCTACCTCTCAAGCCACGACTTCCAATTTGAACTCAGTCTACAAAACAGAGCACAAAAACAAGGATGAGGAATTACCTGCCTCCCGTCGCCGTCGTGAGTTCCGCTGGGGTTGGTCGACTCCTCTCGGCCTCCACCACACCACCACAATCCCAAGTGCACCGTACACGGCCACCACTGCCACGATTTCTCACAAACTCCCTGAGTTTCTCCCTATTTCCCCCTGGTTTTCCCGCAGCTCTCCTCGCCCTTACACACAGCCACCACGCCGTCTAATCCTTTCAACACCACCCCAACATCTCTCTCACTCTTTCTGATCACTCCTCACTCCCCAGAAGCCTTCAACTTCCACGATCACCCCTCAATTTTTCCTCACAATCTCCCTCTGTTTCACTCTGGATCGAAGAACACGAACACACACTTACACGGGTGCACCCCAAATATTTAGACCGTGCACACACACAAGAACCCCCCAGAACCCACTACACACCTGCCACATGTCACCAATCCTCTCCACCCTCTCCCACATGGCTCAATCCCAGCCGTCCATCTGCCTTCTCTACTGCACACTTCCCAGAGCACAAAGACCAAATTGCCCCTCTATTTAACTCAATTTTACGGTTATGCCAATACCTTCCTTGACCCGTAACTCGCACATCGTAAGTCCGATGAATACGTGCCGCCTGTCATCGAACTCAGGATAACGAGACCTACCTAACCATCCTCGGTCAACGTACCAAAACCCGATCGTCCAAAAAGTCAACTATTCCCCTTACTTACCAAAATTACGATAATACCCTCAATCTTCCGAACATTATAACTTCCTCCTCGGATATCGGAATCAAGCGTGCCACCTGCCTACGGATTCGTGACGTCCTAAACTACGTCCTGATCACTAGTCAATACCCACTAGACTACCCGAACTAAACGTCAACTGTTTACCCGAACCAGGGGCAAAATTGTCATTCTATGCTTACGGACCTATCGGGGCCACCTAACCACCGATTAGCCTCACTAATTCCACCTTAATCACTGTCTAAACTTTAATGTCTGGGACGGGTTGTTACACGTGGAAAGTTGAGTCCCCTTTACATTGGGTCGTACGATATTACAGAGAGCGTTGGTGTTGTCGAGTACAGATTCGCCTTACCCCCAGAGCTTGCGAGAGTGCATGACGTGTTCCATGTTTCGATGCTTCAAAAGTACGTGCGTGAGGAATCACATGTTCTAGAAGAATAGGCGTTAGAACTCAGAACAGATTTGAGCTTCGAGGAACAACCAGTACAGATTCTGGATTGGAAGGAGAAAGTGTTGCGGAACAAGACTATTCCCCTGGTAAAAGTATAGTGGAGGAACTAAAACGTGGAGGAGGCCATGTGGGAGCCCGAAGCCCTGATGCGGGAACAGTATGCACATTTATTTGAGTGAATTTTGGGGAATTTTTTTTGTAAGGGGGTAGATTGTAACAACCCGGACTTTTAATAAAATGTAAATTTGGAAAATTAATGAGAAATGACTATTTTGCCCATGAATAGGGAAAAATGTTGAGTTTTAACCTGAGACATTATTTGGACTTTGACCAAGACCCGTTACGTAGATCAAGACATCACGAGTTTGTAAACAAGCGGCACGTCGAAATCAAACGTCGGACGGGAAAGTTAGGGTCACGGAAGAAAATAAGTACTATTCACATTTTTCGAGACATGAACAGTTGGCTGATTTTTCATTGGTCAAAATATATTTGTTGGGCCAATGGATGAGTGACAAGTGTCACTCATCCCATTGGCCCAAGCCCTCAAATTCATGCATGTATCTGTATCTTCATCTTCCTTCTTTCTTCATTTCACCCGAAACCAAAAACCCACCCACACACCACCATACGTCATCCTTGTGCTTGAGGGAGAGTGTGAGAGTGAAGAGTGACCAGAGATGATGGTGGAAGATGATTGAGCACGACAAGGAGACTGGGAAACCCACAGATCAGGTAAACCTGAAACTTTGGTTTTGGGTCAAATTTCGAATTCAAGTTAGAGGGTTTGTTAGACGATTTTGATGATTAAAATTGGTTCCTAGGAACTGTACGAACTCACTGGAACTCTTATCGTGAAAAGAGGTTGTTAGAACACCTAGAAATCAAGGTTGAAATTCAACCGAAAATCATCAAGCTCGAATAGGTAATTCCAGGCCTTGTTTGATGTTTTTGAGTCCATAGATCCTTTTCTGGGATCATTGAGAGCATGTAGGAAGCAAAATGGAGTGAAATGGTTGAGAAATGGGAGAGATATGGTAGGGTCAAGTTCGCGGGTTGGTTGACCCGTTACAGGATCATGGATCGACTTAGCAAGAAGTTGACGATGATGATGTGGTAGTGCACATCATCACCCTATCAGACTTGTCAGTCCACGTGGAAAATCAGGTGATGCCACGTGGCAAGTTGTCAAGCCCAATCAACAGCTGATGTGTCAGGTCCACGTCAGCATGTTAGACCACGTGGACTAATAGGGTGGTGCCACGTTGCAACCTGTCACGTGGACCCTTAAATGGGATTTAGACAGGCCCGGAGACTTTGGACTAGCTCGGGTGAGATTACGGTGCGGATATTGAGCGTGCAGTGTGGACCGAGCATGAGTGGACTTTTGTTTTATAACTGAAATGCATGCATAACTGTTTTAAATGCGTTATTATATGATTTAAATTGAAATAATTTGATATCGTAATTTGATGATGTTGTGGATTTAATCATCACTTATGAACCATTTTACGGATTTACGTGTAAATGATGTTTTAGGCTTGAGACCTGATTGAATAACGGTTTTAACTTAGATTTAAAGTCAAACGGGAAATTAGAAAGAAAAGATGTATTTTAATGGATTTGAATGGCGATCTGGTATGATCGGTTTGGATATATTGGGATTTATAAGTGAGTTATGGACGCTGTTTTCAAATGGTTTTTATGGAAAAGACATATGAGAGTTATATCCCGGGTATATGCTCAATTGAATAGTATTTTGACTCAAATTGAGACATAAACATTTTTAAAATGATTTTAAATGTATTTGGTTACTGTTCCACATATACCATCCTGGCGCGTTGGATTATCTCCTCCAAACATTGAGGATCTTGGAGTAGTCACGGTACTCTGCCTGGTATGGGAAATCGTGACTGTTATTGATTATAGACATCACGGATGTCGAGGATTGGTTATATTGTGTTTTACTAATATGTGTGTCCATATATATATACATATATAATTTGAATTACTTTCATACAATTTGACTTAAATGCATGCATATTTATAAAACGGAGGGGAAAATGTTATTGTTCTTAAATTGTATTTCGAAAATATTTATTTTTGTCTACTCACACTTTGACTGTTTTATTGACCCTCTAGGCTGGACACAGAGGCAGGGGCTGATACCGAGGTAAATGAATAAATAGTACCGTTGCGCACCTAAACACCCTTCGGGGTAGGTTTTGGTACTTTTGTTATACTTACATGTATGCTCGATTATGTGTACTTATCCCTTGTCTGAAAATGTTGTAGTTGAACTCTATTTACTTTTAAATCCATAAAGGGTCTTTTCGGTATTTTTTGTATAATTGTCAGACAGGAGCAGGGCATATTGACAGGACCCATCACAATCCCCCCGGGATTAGTGCGGGATGACCCTGGTCCCGTCTGACACGAAGTGTCAGACAAGAGATATTTCCGACCTTTGCCCTCCCGGGCTATCAGAGTACGCCAGGATCCGGAGGAGGTATGTGATATCTCTGTCTCTGCTACAGTCCACATCCGATGTCAACCTGAAGGGCAGTCAAAACATTAAAAGCTGTGAGTGGACAAAACAACCAGTTTATAAAAACATTTCCATAAAAGAAATTTGTACCCTTCACTAAAAAGTATGCATGCATTCGAAAACCATTTAACCAAATGAAACCATATGTGGGAACTAAGCCCAAAACCATAATGAAAACGACCGTCCAGGCCACTGCCCAAATCCATAAAGGACTCAGCCCAAACCAGAAATAAACCAAGTACACGAGCCACCGCTCAAATCCTGTGTAACCACACATCACATATCATATATCATATTTATATCATATACACATATAATTCACACAACCAATCCTGTCACGGTTTCCAAAGCTACGCGCGTGCTACCCAGGTCTCAATCAGAGTCTTCTCAAAGTCAAGATCAATTTCCGCAGACCACTGACCCTACCCGAAGTAATAGTAATCATAGCCTTCCTGAGATTAAGGAACCCAACTAGGGGGTGACTCCACTCAGTCGGTACTCCGTGACTACTCCGGGGTCCACCCAGGCCAACTACCCTCCCCGGAGGAGATAATAGAAGTAAAGGAAGGTATATGAATACATATATATACATAACATAAACATTCATGCCCGGTTCCCTTGAACCGTCATGATCCATAACATCCATTAAGCAGGGTTCATGCCGGTTCCCATAAACCGTCATGAACCAGAATGACCTAACAAAGGTTCATGCTGATTCCCATAAACCGTCATGAACCACAATGACCTTTCCAGAGTTCATGCCGGTTCCCGTAAACCGTCATGAACTTGTAAATCCATCTAGGGTCCCTGACCCGAAATCATAAACCGTAAAATAACTAGGTCTCGTGCCCGAACATATGACATCAGTTGGGCACAGTGCCCGATATCTAAGGTCATATGCCCGAGACAAAACCAAATGGGTCTCATACTCGAGTTTATCCTTTTGAAATCCAAAACCATTTCATTTAAACCAATAAAGACATACAAACCTGTATACACACCGTATAAGGCCGAAACCTCGAAATACGTGCCTATACGTAACCACACATCCAAATGCACTCATGGCATCACAAACAAGTATTTGAAACATATAATAAACATTTATGCATGCACCAATTTAGAAAACAAGGTCTACTCACAGACCGTCCGAGCTGCCGCCTCGATTTGCGTGTCATAGGCTCTCCCGAGCCGATCGTCATCACCGGGACTCCCAAACCTGTCCAAATTTTAATATAAGGTTACTAACTACTTAATTAACCTCCTACCAAAGCTCCGTAATTTTTCCTAACTTTTAACTATTTTTAAACCGATCCTAAACCTTCCGACAGCCCGAAACCTATCGAAACGATGTCCGATTGACGCGAGTACAGTCCCAAATTCTTCGTTACATCAAATAGAAGATTTCATATGTTTAACACTTCCCCAAATTATGGCCCACACGCCCCTAGAAGGCTCAGATCACTTTTCATCGTCCCTAACCTTGGACTGAACCAGTTTTTACTGTTCACGGCACTGTTCACCCGTCTTCAACCTCGGTTTTCACTGGTTTTCGGACCGAGTTTAGGTCCATTTCATCTCATTTTGATCCTAATGCCTTCCTACATTCATTTCCTACCTTTTAGACATTAAAAACCCGAAGAAAACCATCAAAAAAACCGTACCTTCCGATCGTCCATGGTGGTGGCGGTTTCCTCCGCCGTCCACCGCACTTCCCGGCCGTCTTAGCTTCCCTTTATGATCTTAAATGGTTCCTATAACCTCCAGAAACCTTTTCCAATTAATGAAAATCACCCAAACTCCTTAAAACCCAAAAACAAATTTTTGAAACCATTACCTCACGGTTTCGACTTTCCCCCGCCGTGGCCCTCCGTTCAAACCAATAGCACCACCGTGCTCGTCTCATCTCCCTCTTCAAGTTCACTTATTGGGCCACCATTGTTAGACACGGTTTAGGGAAGGTGGTGATGTAACGACCCATCCCGGAATTCGGGATTAGGTTAGAAACTAATCATGATTAATGGGGGTTAACCGGTGGTTAGTTGGGTGAAATCGGATGAACGATGCAAAATGACCGTTTTGCCCCTAGTCGTGGGCAAAACGTTGACTTTTTATTCGGACGGTCAAATGGACTTTGACCGGTGACCGTGACGTAGTTTGGGATGTCACGAGATCATAGACAGGTGGCACGTTCGATTCCGACGTTCGAGGTGGTAGTTATGACGTTCGGAAGCCCAATGGCATTATCGTAATTTGGACGAAATAAGGGAAAATGTTGACTTTTTGATCGGGAGGTTCGATGGCCGAGGACCGAGGACCATTAGGTTGGTCTCGAGGCCCCGAGTACAACGACAGGCGGCACGCGTGAAACGGACATCAGATGACCAAGTTATGGGTCTAAGGAAATGGAAGGGCAATTTCGTAATTTGGTGCACAAGGGCAGTTTGGTAATTTTCACAGGGGCCTGTTTGGAACCGCGACGCAGGGGCTGAACCACCGTGCGTGGGTGGTCTGTCCGGGATATTATTTTACTGGCTAGTGGCCTTGGTGTGTGAGTGTGGGTGCTTGGGAACTGATGTACGGTATGGGATCAGGATTCTTTATGCACGGGTTGGCATTTTGAGGTGAGGAAAATCAGAACGGGCAGAAACTGGGTATGCACGGGCGAGGTTGGAATTGGAGCGCTGTTGTGGACTAATTGTTTATGCAATTAGTGAGGAATCTGAGGCAGAAGGCTGAGCACGGTTGTGGCTGGTCGAGGTGAAGTGTGGGGAGCAAGCACTGCAAACTGTGCTGAGGCTCGTGAAATGGAAAAATAGAGCACTGTCGGGCTGGTGGGCTTAGTGCTGGTTTGATAGACTTCTGGGGGGTATGAGACGGGCAGAGGACTGGTGAGAGTGGGAGAGAAGGATAGGAGAGATGAGTGGATGGTTTGGGTGAGTAGGGGCTCTGAAAACCCGAAACAATGGTCGAGCAAATTTCAAAATCCCAATCCAAAATGAAAGCCAACCCAACAAGAATTAAGGCTCAATTCAGCCTTCTTGGACATCATGTTGTCGAACCAGATCGACAAGTCGATGCTCTGAAGCCCCTGGAGCTCTGAACGGACAAGTTGAAGACCGGAAAATCGCGTGTCTGTGATCGTGCATTTGGAGGTGAGTTCTTGGTAAATTGGTTTCAAAATAACCTTCTATGTGAGGTTACAGTATTTCCTAGCTAATCAATTGAGGAATTGAGGGACTGTGAAGTGTATGGGGACTTTGAACCCGATTAGGACCCATGTACCATTAAGGTGGTTTTAGGCAATAACGATGGGCAAGGATGCCACAGACCTTTAATTAAACTCATTTTGATCCTGTTTGAGGGTTCAATTAAGGAAAACTAATTGGTTATTGCAGGGATTTGGCCGGGTCACACACGCGGGTCGACGACCCGTTTACCAGGGAATCGGGTGAGGATGGTGACCGTTGGGGTTACTGTAGCAGGCGCGTGGGTGTCACGCGCAGCCGCTTGCGGCGGCGCGTGACGGCGCGTGGGGCCGATTTTCAAGGTAGGTCCAACAGGACTTTTGTCCTACACATTGTAACGAACATTTTAACGTTGGTTTCGAACTTGTCGGACACCGTTCCGATGTGGTTCCGAGGGTCCGAAGATTTCTATTACGTTTGTAATTAATGATTAATTCCCGGAAAATTAGGGGAAATTAGTATGTTTTTATGTAAGCCCTTAGTGACACTAAAGTATGTTTTCGAGCAGGATTTGGAATTTCTGGAAAATATCGGAAATTACGGAACCGCGTGCGGCATGAAACCGAGCCCTATTGAACGGTGTGTGAGTGGACTTGCTTTCAAAATTTAATGCATGCATAAATTATTTCTATGCTTTTATGATTATGATTATAAGTTGTGATTGATTTTGATTTCCGTATTTATACGTATTCGGTTCCCATATTTATACGTATTTTTACTATACATGTGGAATTACACGTATTTCGAGACTATGGTCACTCGTGTGCTTAATGATGGTTTAACGAAAGAAGTTATATGAAATGGATGTTTAATGATGGTCGAATGCAGTCGTTACGTTTTGAGTACTAGTGGTACGTTTGGGCGTAGACAAGTTTTGTCTAAGTAGTTGGTGTACGGGTGTACACGTGTTGCGTGGTCGATTCCACTTTCCACGGGGTGTTTGTGGAATCAGGGTAATCGAGTTTCGAGAGCGAAACTTATTAAGGTGGGAAGTACGTTGAGATTAGAGCGGTTGGAATTTCGAGGACGAAATTTATTAAGGAGGGAAGGTTGTAACGACCCGTCCCGAATTCCGGGATTAGATTAGTCACTAATCTTGATTAGCGAGGTTGAACGGTGGTTAAAACTCGGGCTTGAGGCCCACTTGTTTTGGAAATTTCGGACTTGGAGTTCATTTGAGAATCGGGCCGGGGGCCCAGTTGGTTAATGAAATCGGGCCAGGGGCCCAGTTGGTATGAAATCGGGCTGAGACCCATTTGAGTTATATTATCGGGCCAGGGGCCCAGTTGATTTACGAATTCGGGCCGTGGGCCCAGTGGGTTTATAAGTCGGGCTGCGGGCCCAGTTGGTTTACAAATCGGGCCGTGGGCCCAGTGGTTCATAAAATCGGGCATGAGGCCCAGTTGGATTATAAATGTGATTTTGGGTCAGGGACCCTATATTTAATAATTGTGATTTTGGGTCAGGGACCCTAAAGGGGATTACGTGGTTTTATGGAAATTTCGGGCAGGGCCCATTGTAATGATGTGATAAAAGGATTTAATAAAACTGTTTTCCATATACCATCTGGATACAAGGATATATGATGGTCTCCTCCAGATGTCTGGGACACTGGGGAAGTCACGGTGCATTGCCTGCGAGGGGTCATTATACGGAGCAGCCGGACCGTATGATGACTCAGGAGCAGGATTGCTATGATTGACGTCAGGGACGTCAGACATCAGGGATGTCAGATATATGGACCCGGAGAGACCCCGGGCAGCACGCGTAGCTTATGAAACCGTGAGACATGACGTCAGGGACGTCTAGCATCAGGGATGCTGGTGATGGTAATGGTAAAATACGAATTAATGAAATGGCTTTCCGGGTGGATTTATGATTGTGTGATTTTAATGAATTAATGTTCATTTATGGTAGTGGGTGGTGACCCACATGGTCGTATATGCATGGTGGTGGTATTCCACGGTTTTGGGCTGAGTTCCCACACTTGGTTTTTGGTTAACGGTTTTTGGGCTAAGGCCCTAATGGCTCGGTTGAGCAAACGTTTTGGTTACTGGTTTTGGTGGCATGCATACGTTTTTATTGGAGGGCATAAATGTCTTATAAATGTATTTGATGAACTTATTGGTTTTGTCCACTCACAGCTTTTGGTTTTAATGCCCTTCAGGTTGATCACGGATGCGATTGCAGCAGAGACTGGGACATTGCACACCTCCTCCATCGATCCTTGCGCACTCTGGATGCCCTGTTTGGGCAGTGGCTCTTGGTCATCCTTTGTCTGACACCCCTTGTTGGACGGGAGCAGGGCACATTCCATGGTAATCCCGGGGGGATTGGGATGGGTCCTGTCAACTTGGTATCAGAGCACGGTTGCTCTTTTGTGTGCGCAGGTCGAGGGTGTGATGTCTCTTTGGGCTGCAATTCGTTATCAACCTGATAGATAGTTTTTGGGTTTGGATAGTGGATGGAGTGTGATTGGCCCGATACGCCGTGCGTTAATGTGATTCGACCCAAGTGGGGTTGATTGTGGTGAACTGGTATAGTGGGACCGTCGGTTCGGTCATGTGATATTGGATTGTTGTGCTGCTAGGTGCAGCCAGGTTCGGGGAACCTCATGTGAGTAATGGTCTAAAATGTGAACCCTTGTGGTGGTTTCTAGTGTGAGGGATGTTGGTTCATCGGAGTTGGCCGATGACCTAGTGGTGGAACCCACGTTGATGGGATGGTAGGATTGGATTTGACGTCTATACGATGTCTAGACCGCGGGGTCGGCCAGGTGGTGGATTTTATATTATGGAAAACTGTTTGGTTCGGTTGAACCATAGGGTGTGATTGTGGAACCCTAGTATTAAAAAGGTAAACCTTAATTGTGGTTAGTGGATGAGAACTTGTGCTGCGACGAGTGGCTGAGGTCATGAATGACCATGTGGATGGCTCTGGTGAGTTTAGGCAGAACTATGGGATTCGATGTACGGATACGGTTCTGAGATAAATTATGGAATCCCGTGTTGGATCGGGTATTGGTGTGATGTGTGGATGCGGATCTCGATAGCAATGACAGTTAGTCGGAAGTCATATGGAGATGACTGGCTATCGAGGGTAATCAATGTGGTCATAATACTTGGGGATCAGGGGACGTTCAGGGAGCGTTCATTTTCCTGATATGGATTGTCAGAGTGGTGGTACCCATAGTCGTGAGGTACGGGATCGTCGTTCGGTATGAACGGAGATCCAGGGTTGTCGTATTTGCACACGGTGTGCAAGTATGAATGTTTGTGGGTTGGTACTTTCGTGTTGATGCTAGTATGGATGCCTGTGTGCTGATACTAGTGTTGTTGATAGTGTGTTGGTGCTGGTACTAGCGCTGGTGCAAGTGTCGGTAATGGTATTGACGATGAGCCACAAGTTGGGGTGTGACTCCGTCATGATGAACATATGTTCGGTCTTTGAAATTGGTATGGTTGAGGGATGGACTGGATGGGATCCAGTTAAGATTGTGCTATGTTGGGATAAGTCCCAATAGTGGTGAGATAACCAGTAAGGAGTGGATTAAAATGGTATAATTAAGATTTAAGAAATTTTTGGGATGATTAGTGGATTTGGGGGAGTTGTTGGCAACTCCAAAATTTGTGCGATTTTATGTTTTTAAATATCCCTAAAAAGTACATAGAAATGATTAAAACTGGAAAAGACGAGGAAAACCATTAGTGGTATAAAGGTAGGAATTTGTAATTGAGAACTTGGGAAACCGAGTGTTGAACCTGTAAAGGTCGGGATGTGCGAACGGGACAATAACGGATCGATTGTGGACACGTCGTCCAAGTGAGTTGAGGAGGTAGGAAGTCTAGTGGTTAGACTTGACGTCTTGTTGGGAGCATGTCTGTTTCCAACATGGTTGGAACCTTAGTGTCGAAGAGCGTTGTGATTGGGGAACGAGAGTGGTGCTCATTTTTGGTGATTGGTATTCCGAAGTTATTGGGGTTGACTTCTTGCTTTCTGCCCTGGCAGACGTTGAGCGTGTATTGGTTAGTGGGCCCATGTGTGTTTGTGGGTCATTAGGAGGAGCTACGTATTCGAAATTAGGTAAACGAGAATTCTCATTTTCTGCTTGGTGGCAGAGGATGTGGTGAGTGCAGTGAGTTTTGTTGCATCCACGTAGGATGCGTTTTGACGTCATCATTTTGGATCATCCTTGGTTTTCCTAGGTGGAATGACAAGGATTGATACAAGGTAATCCGTGAGAATCCGCAGTCTCGACGTGTCTCGTCGTTGACTGATCTGTCTAGTTGTGGGAGTCGGTTGTCGATCGTTGTGGCGATCTAAGATTTTGACGTTATTGTCAGGGACACAGTGTCTATCTGGGTCGTGATCTTGATGATTCAGATAGGGGGAGAGTATATCACTCTTACCTTGGTACATGAGTCGTAAATGACGAGGTTGAACTTCTTTTCGAAGTGGGGCCCGTATGGTATTCTACTCGGGTGAGTAGGTTTTCAAGGTAGTTGAATTTTGTCAACCTTAGACGTGTGGAGGTTGGATTGGCTTCCCTATGAAGTCAATCAAGTGTATTGAATGGGTAACCGATAGGTTTGGTTTTGGTGTGTCTTGGTAAATGTGAATGAGATTTCGGGATTTGGAATCGAATTTCTGGGTGACGATTCAGGATTCGATTTTGGAACTTGAAAGTATATTTCCGGATTTGGGTACGGAATGGTTATTCCAAATGCTAGCTTACGGAATAATGATTTCGGATTCGGATTTGGAAATGAGTTAAACTGTGATGTCTGGGTTTGGATCCGGGATTTCTTACGAAATTGCGGATTTGGATTCGGATTTGGAACTAGATGTTGGGTGGAGTTTCGTTTTGTCTCATGCTGGATTGGGCAAACGTACTCCATTATTGGAACGCGTTCGGCTATGACCTAGGTGGTTGTAGTCAGGTTATTAGGTAGATGTGTGTACTTCGTACATGGTTCGAGGTACAATACCTTGTAGACTTGTGATGTCTAGCTACGGTATACGGGATATACCCGAGGTGTGTTGGTGAACGTGTTGGTAGTCGGATTGGTTCCGATACCATGGGATTGGTTGTGGACCGGACATTACTATGCAATGGGTCATGGTAATTCCGATGTGTTTAATTACACACAGGTCGTTTGAAAGGTCGGTAATCGTTTACTAAGTTAAGTACGCTGGTGGCATGTGTAGCCACGAGTGAGTCTAGTGTCAGTTTTCGACTGACAACAACTGTGTGGTGACAGTTTGTCAGGATGTGTCAACATAGCTTGTTGAGTGGGGTCAGCTGACTCCTAGTGGGAGTGGGAAAGGAACCGTCGAGTTGTTGCGTTAACGAGAGGGTCGATTTGACAAGTGGTGTCAAATTCGAAACAAGTAGTTTCAGTCATTCGACGGGGTCGAATGTAGTCGTTACGTTTTGAGTACTAGTGGTACGTTTGGGCGTAGACAAGTTTTGTCTAAGTAGTTGGTGTACGGGTGTACACGTGTTGCGTGGTCGATTCCACTTTCCACGGGGTGTTTGTGGAATCAGGGTAATCGAGTTTCGAGAGCGAAACTTATTAAGGAGGGAAGTACGTTGAGATTAGAGCGGTTGGAATTTCGAGGATGAAATTTATTAAGGAGGGAAGGTTGTAACGACCCGTCCCGAATTCCGGGATTAGATTAGTCACTAATCTTGATTAGCGAGGTTGAACGGTGGTTAGTAGGGCGGAATCGGACAAATTGTGCAAAATGACCGTTTTGCCCCTGGTCGTGGGCAAAATGTTGACTTTTTGATCGGGCGGTCAAACGGACTTTGACCGATGACCGTGACGTAGTTCGGGACGTCACGAGTTCATAGACAGGTGGCACGTTCGATTCCGATATTCGTAGAGAAAGTTATGGTGTTCGGAAGTTGAGGGGCATTTTGGTAATTTGGCTTATTAGGGGCCAAATGTTGACTTTTTTATCGGGAGGTCCGATGGACGAAGGCCAAGGACCGTTACGTAGGTATCGTCGATACGAATCCAACGACAGGCGGCATGCCGAAATCGGAGATCCGACGACGACGTTATGGTCAAGGAAACGAACTAACGAACCGAGGCCGGGATTAAAATAATATTATAATATTGAATAGTGACCGTTGACTCAGCACACCTGGATGAGTGACAAGTGTCACTCATCCCTTGAAACCAGAATCCTTGTCTTAGGGGAAACATCATTATGATGTTTTAATATTTATTAATTAATTAATTCATCATTTTAATTTCCATTAATCCCATTTATGTTTTCTTAACCGTGTACAACCAAATCCAGTTTTCTCCCACCCTTGATTCCTCTTCCATTGCTGAACCTGAGAGTGTGAATTGTGAGTGAGTTGGGTGTGAATTCAACTGGGTAAACACGAGAGATTGACTGTGAGGAGGAACTGAGAATTCGAAAGATTGAGTTTTGGGAGGGAAAATCAAATTGGACGAATTGGGCTGTGATGATCGAATTGGAGGTTACAAACATCTTCCTGAGGTTGTGACGAGTCGATCCACATCAAAAACGAGAAGGAATGGTGCCGTTTTGGCTCTGATCGAGCTTGGTGACAGAGGAAGAAATCGAGGCTGAGTCGTGGAGTTTGGGGCTGTGATTGATTCAATTGTTGTGGGGAAATGCTTTCTCATGATCCCACGATGCTTCTGGGATCATCAATTGAAGGAAAACGTTGGAGAATGGCAGAACTCCATTGTTGAACAGTGACGGTGCTCGAGTTTGAGTCGTGACGTTTGAGCACCGGTTTGATGCAATTGATGTGGGGGAATTGTTTCTCATGGTCCATTGATGCTTCTGGAATCATCAATTGGATGAAACCTGCATCAATTGAGGGAATCCCATGATTGAACAGTGACCGGGTGTTCTTCGTGGATCATCATCGAATCGTGGGAATCTGGGTAAGGATTTGTGTAATTGAGTTTACAGACTTATAATTGGACTTAAAACGAAGCTAATGGATTGATCAATTGAAGGAATTAGGATCGAATTGACAGGATTGGAACCGGGTTGTGTCGCGGGTGAATTGGACCCGTTTACCAGACAAACGGGTTGGGCTGGTGACACTGTAGCAGGCGCGTGAGTTTCACGCGCAGCCACTCACGGCGGCGCGTGACGGTGCGTGGGCACGGATCTCGAGGTGAGGTCAACATGACTTCTGTCCTATTTATTGTAACGGATATTTTGGAATTGGTTTCGGGTCGATCGGACACCGTCTCGATAGTGTTCGGGATGTCCGAAGGTTTTAAATTAAGTTTAAAAATAAGTAAAAATTCGGGAAAATTACGGGACTTTGATAGGATGTTAATGATGAGGTTAGTAACCCTCTAATGTGATTTGGACAGGATTGGGAGTCCCGGTGTTAGTGGTGTGGCCCGGGAGGGCCGGTGGCACGCGTATCGAGGCACACGGTTAAAACGGTCTGTGAGTGGACTTTGGTTTTATAAATCCTATGCATGCTTAAATGTGTTATATGGTTTATATACATGATTTCTATGATGGTATTTGTGAGCATTGATTTTGGATATGTTGCACGTATTTCGAGGTGTTTTCCGTATTTCACGTATATCAGGATTAACGGTTTATTTGCGGTTTTGTGTGCTTGTGGTTAAATAAATAATATGATGAAATGGTTTTGAAATTGGAAATATGAACTCGGGCTTGAGGCCCACTTGTTTTGGAAATTTCGGACTTGGAGTCCATTTGAGAATCGGGCCGGGGGCCCAGTTGGTTAATGAAATCGGGCCAGGGGCCCAGTTGGTATGAAATCGGGCTGAGACCCATTTGAGTTATATTATCGGGCCAGGGGCCCAGTTGATTTACGAATTCGGGCCGTGGGCCCAGTGGGTTTATAAGTCGGGCTGCGGGCCCAGTTGGTTTACAAATCGGGCCGTGGGCCCAGTGGTTCATAAAATCGGGCATGAGGCCCAGTTGGATTATAAATGTGATTTTGGGTCAGGGACCCTATATTTAATAATTGTGATTTTGGGCCAGGGACCCTAAAGGGGATTACGTGGTTTTATGGAAATTTCGGGCAGGGCCCATTGTAATGATGTGATAAAAGGATTTAATAAAACTGTTTTCCATATACCATCTGGATACAAGGATATATGATGGTCTCCTCCAGATGTCTGGGACACTGGGGAAGTCACGGTGCATTGCCTGCGAGGGGTCATTATACGGAGCAGCCGGACCGTATGATGACTCAGGAGCAGGATTGCTATGATTGACGTCAGGGACGTCAGACATCAGGGATGTCAGATATATGGACCCGGAGAGACCCCGGGCAGCACGCGTAGCTTATGAAACCGTGAGACATGACGTCAGGGACGTCTAGCATCAGGGATGCTGGTGATGGTAATGGTAAAATACGAATTAATGAAATGGCTTTCCGGGTGGATTTATGATTGTGTGATTTTAATGAATTAATGTTCATTTATGGTAGTGGGTGGTGACCCACATGGTCGTATATGCATGGTGGTGGTATTCCACGGTTTTGGGCTGAGTTCCCACACTTGGTTTTTGGTTAACGGTTTTTGGGCTAAGGCCCTAATGGCTCGGTTGAGCAAACGTTTTGGTTACTGGTTTTGGTGGCATGCATACGTTTTTATTGGAGGGCATAAATGTCTTATAAATGTATTTGATGAACTTATTGGTTTTGTCCACTCACAGCTTTTGGTTTTAATGCCCTTCAGGTTGATCACGGATGCGATTGCAGCAGAGACTGGGACATTGCACACCTCCTCCATCGATCCTTGCGCACTCTGGATGCCCTGTTTGGGCAGTGGCTCTTGGTCATCCTTTGTCTGACACCCCTTGTTGGACGGGAGCAGGGCACATTCCATGGTAATCCCGGGGGGATTGGGATGGGTCCTGTCAACTTGGTATCAGAGCACGGTTGCTCTTTTGTGTGCGCAGGTCGAGGGTGTGATGTCTCTTTGGGCTGCAATTCGTTATCAACCTGATAGATAGTTTTTGGGTTTGGATAGTGGATGGAGTGTGATTGGCCCGATACGCCGTGCGTTAATGTGATTCGACCCAAGTGGGGTTGATTGTGGTGAACTGGTATAGTGGGACCGTCGGTTCGGTCATGTGATATTGGATTGTTGTGCTGCTAGGTGCAGCCAGGTTCGGGGAACCTCATGTGAGTAATGGTCTAAAATGTGAACCCTTGTGGTGGTTTCTAGTGTGAGGGATGTTGGTTCATCGGAGTTGGCCGATGACCTAGTGGTGGAACCCACGTTGATGGGATGGTAGGATTGGATTTGACGTCTATACGATGTCTAGACCGCGGGGTCGGCCAGGTGGTGGATTTTATATTATGGAAAACTGTTTGGTTCGGTTGAACCATAGGGTGTGATTGTGGAACCCTAGTATTAAAAAGGTAAACCTTAATTGTGGTTAGTGGATGAGAACTTGTGCTGCGACGAGTGGCTGAGGTCATGAATGACCATGTGGATGGCTCTGGTGAGTTTAGGCAGAACTATGGGATTCGATGTACGGATACGGTTCTGAGATAAATTATGGAATCCCGTGTTGGATCGGGTATTGGTGTGATGTGTGGATGCGGATCTCGATAGCAATGACAGTTAGTCGGAAGTCATATGGAGATGACTGGCTATCGAGGGTAATCAGTGTGGTCATAATACTTGGGGATCAGGGGACGTTCAGGGAGCGTTCATTTTCCTGATATGGATTGTCAGAGTGGTGGTACCCATAGTCGTGAGGTACGGGATCGTCGTTCGGTATGAACGGAGATCCAGGGTTGTCGTATTTGCACACGGTGTGCAAGTATGAATGTTTGTGGGTTGGTACTTTCGTGTTGATGCTAGTATGGATGCCTGTGTGCTGATACTAGTGTTGTTGATAGTGTGTTGGTGCTGGTACTAGCGCTGGTGCAAGTGTCGGTAATGGTGTTGACGATGAGCCACAAGTTGGGGTGTGACTCCGTCATGATGAACATATGTTCGGTCTTTGAAATTGGTATGGTTGAGGGATGGACTGGATGGGATCCAGTTAAGATTGTGCTATGTTGGGATAAGTCCCAATAGTGGTGAGATAACCAGTAAGGAGTGGATTAAAATGGTATAATTAAGATTTAAGAAATTTTTGGGATGATTAGTGGATTTGGGGGAGTTGTTGGCAACTCCAAAATTTGTGCGATTTTATGTTTTTAAATATCCCTAAAAAGTACATAGAAATGATTAAAACTGGAAAAGACGAGGAAAACCATTAGTGGTATAAAGGTAGGAATTTGTAATTGAGAACTTGGGAAACCGAGTGTTGAACCTGTAAAGGTCGGGATGTGCGAACGGGACAATAACGGATCGATTGTGGACACGTCGTCCAAGTGAGTTGAGGAGGTAGGAAGTCTAGTGGTTAGACTTGACGTCTTGTTGGGAGCATGTCTGTTTCCAACATGGTTGGAACCTTAGTGTCGAAGAGCGTTGTGATTGGGGAACGAGAGTGGTGCTCGTTTTTGGTGATTGGTATTCCGAAGTTATTGGGGTTGACTTCTTGCTTTCTGCCCTGGCAGACGTTGAGCGTGTATTGGTTAGTGGGCCCATGTGTGTTTGTGGGTCATTAGGAGGAGCTACGTATTCGAAATTAGGTAAACGAGAATTCTCATTTTCTGCTTGGTGGCAGAGGATGTGGTGAGTGCAGTGAGTTTTGTTGCATCCACGTAGGATGCGTTTTGACGTCATCATTTTGGATCATCCTTGGTTTTCCTAGGTGGAATGACAAGGATTGATACAAGGTAATCCGTGAGAATCCGCAGTCTCGACGTGTCTCGTCGTTGACTGATCTGTCTAGTTGTGGGAGTCGGTTGTCGATCGTTGTGGCGATCTAAGATTTTGACGTTATTGTCAGGGACACAGTGTCTATCTGGGTCGTGATCTTGATGATTCAGATAGGGGGAGAGTATATCACTCTTACCTTGGTACATGAGTCGTAAATGACGAGGTTGAACTTCTTTTCGAAGTGGGGCCCGTATGGTATTCTACTCGGGTGAGTAGGTTTTCAAGGTAGTTGAATTTTGTCAACCTTAGACGTGTGGAGGTTGGATTGGCTTCCCTATGAAGTCAATCAAGTGTATTGAATGGGTAACCGATAGGTTTGGTTTTGGTGTGTCTTGGTAAATGTGAATGAGATTTCGGGATTTGGAATCGAATTTCTGGGTGACGATTCAGGATTCGATTTTGGAACTTGAAAGTATATTTCCGGATTTGGGTACGGAATGGTTATTCCAAATGCTAGCTTACGGAATAATGATTTCGGATTCGGATTTGGAAATGAGTTAAACTGTGATGTCTGGGTTTGGATCCGGGATTTCTTACGAAATTGCGGATTTGGATTCGGATTTGGAACTAGATGTTGGGTGGAGTTTCGTTTTGTCTCATGCTGGATTGGGCAAACGTACTCCATTATTGGAACGCGTTCGGCTATGACCTAGGTGGTTGTAGTCAGGTTATTAGGTAGATGTGTGTACTTCGTACATGGTTCGAGGTACAATACCTTGTAGACTTGTGATGTCTAGCTACGGTATACGGGATATACCCGAGGTGTGTTGGTGAACGTGTTGGTAGTCGGATTGGTTCCGATACCATGGGATTGGTTGTGGACCGGACATTACTATGCAATGGGTCATGGTAATTCCGATGTGTTTAATTACACACAGGTCGTTTGAAAGGTCGGTAATCGTTTACTAAGTTAAGTACGCTGGTGGCATGTGTAGCCACGAGTGAGTCTAGTGTCAGTTTTCGACTGACAACAACTGTGTGGTGACAGTTTGTCAGGATGTGTCAACATAGCTTGTTGAGTGGGGTCAGCTGACTCCTAGTGGGAGTGGGAAAGGAACCGTCGAGTTGTTGCGTTAACGAGAGGGTCGATTTGACAAGTGGTGTCAAATTCGAAACAAGTAGTTTCAGTCATTCGACGGGGTCGAATGTAGTCGTTACGTTTTGAGTACTAGTGGTACGTTTGGGCGTAGACAAGTTTTGTCTAAGTAGTTGGTGTACGGGTGTACACGTGTTGCGTGGTCGATTCCACTTTCCACGGGGTGTTTGTGGAATCAGGGTAATCGAGTTTCGAGAGCGAAACTTATTAAGGAGGGAAGTACGTTGAGATTAGAGCGGTTGGAATTTCGAGGATGAAATTTATTAAGGAGGGAAGGTTGTAACGACCCGTCCCGAATTCCGGGATTAGATTAGTCACTAATCTTGATTAGCGAGGTTGAACGGTGGTTAGTAGGGCGGAATCGGACAAATTGTGCAAAATGACCGTTTTGCCCCTGGTCGTGGGCAAAATGTTGACTTTTTGATCGGGCGGTCAAACGGACTTTGACCGATGACCGTGACGTAGTTCGGGACGTCACGAGTTCATAGACAGGTGGCACGTTCGATTCCGATATTCGTAGAGAAAGTTATGGTGTTCGGAAGTTGAGGGGCATTTTGGTAATTTGGCTTATTAGGGGCCAAATGTTGACTTTTTTATCGGGAGGTCCGATGGACGAAGGCCAAGGACCGTTACGTAGGTATCGTCGATACGAATCCAACGACAGGCGGCATGCCGAAATCGGAGATCCGACGACGACGTTATGGTCAAGGAAACGAACTAACGAACCGAGGCCGGGATTAAAATAATATTATAATATTGAATAGTGACCGTTGACTCAGCACACCTGGATGAGTGACAAGTGTCACTCATCCCTTGAAACCAGAATCCTTGTCTTAGGGGAAACATCATTATGATGTTTTAATATTTATTAATTAATTAATTCATCATTTTAATTTCCATTAATCCCATTTATGTTTTCTTAACCGTGTACAACCAAATCCAGTTTTCTCCCACCCTTGATTCCTCTTCCATTGCTGAACCTGAGAGTGTGAATTGTGAGTGAGTTGGGTGTGAATTCAACTGGGTAAACACGAGAGATTGACTGTGAGGAGGAACTGAGAATTCGAAAGATTGAGTTTTGGGAGGGAAAATCAAATTGGACGAATTGGGCTGTGATGATCGAATTGGAGGTTACAAACATCTTCCTGAGGTTGTGACGAGTCGATCCACATCAAAAACGAGAAGGAATGGTGCCGTTTTGGCTCTGATCGAGCTTGGTGACAGAGGAAGAAATCGAGGCTGAGTCGTGGAGTTTGGGGCTGTGATTGATTCAATTGTTGTGGGGAAATGCTTTCTCATGATCCCACGATGCTTCTGGGATCATCAATTGAAGGAAAACGTTGGAGAATGGCAGAACTCCATTGTTGAACAGTGACGGTGCTCGAGTTTGAGTCGTGACGTTTGAGCACCGGTTTGATGCAATTGATGTGGGGGAATTGTTTCTCATGGTCCATTGATGCTTCTGGAATCATCAATTGGATGAAACCTGCATCAATTGAGGGAATCCCATGATTGAACAGTGACCGGGTGTTCTTCGTGGATCATCATCGAATCGTGGGAATCTGGGTAAGGATTTGTGTAATTGAGTTTACAGACTTATAATTGGACTTAAAACGAAGCTAATGGATTGATCAATTGAAGGAATTAGGATCGAATTGACAGGATTGGAACCGGGTTGTGTCGCGGGTGAATTGGACCCGTTTACCAGACAAACGGGTTGGGCTGGTGACACTGTAGCAGGCGCGTGAGTTTCACGCGCAGCCACTCACGGCGGCGCGTGACGGTGCGTGGGCACGGATCTCGAGGTGAGGTCAACATGACTTCTGTCCTATTTATTGTAACGGATATTTTGGAATTGGTTTCGGGTCGATCGGACACCGTCTCGATAGTGTTCGGGATGTCCGAAGGTTTTAAATTAAGTTTAAAAATAAGTAAAAATTCGGGAAAATTACGGGACTTTGATAGGATGTTAATGATGAGGTTAGTAACCCTCTAATGTGATTTGGACAGGATTGGGAGTCCCGGTGTTAGTGGTGTGGCCCGGGAGGGCCGGTGGCACGCGTATCGAGGCACACGGTTAAAACGGTCTGTGAGTGGACTTTGGTTTTATAAATCCTATGCATGCTTAAATGTGTTATATGGTTTATATACATGATTTCTATGATGGTATTTGTGAGCATTGATTTTGGATATGTTGCACGTATTTCGAGGTGTTTTCCGTATTTCACGTATATCAGGATTAACGGTTTATTTGCGGTTTTGTGTGCTTGTGGTTAAATAAATAATATGATGAAATGGTTTTGAAATTGGAAATATGAACTCGGGCTTGAGGCCCACTTGTTTTGGAAATTTCGGACTTGGAGTCCATTTGAGAATCGGGCCGGGGGCCCAGTTGGTTAATGAAATCGGGCCAGGGGCCCAGTTGGTATGAAATCGGGCTGAGACCCATTTGAGTTATATTATCGGGCCAGGGGCCCAGTTGATTTACGAATTCGGGCCGTGGGCCCAGTGGGTTTATAAGTCGGGCTGCGGGCCCAGTTGGTTTACAAATCGGGCCGTGGGCCCAGTGGTTCATAAAATCGGGCATGAGGCCCAGTTGGATTATAAATGTGATTTTGGGTCAGGGACCCTATATTTAATAATTGTGATTTTGGGTCAGGGACCCTAAAGGGGATTACGTGGTTTTATGGAAATTTCGGGCAGGGCCCATTGTAATGATGTGATAAAAGGATTTAATAAAACTGTTTTCCATATACCATCTGGATACAAGGATATATGATGGTCTCCTCCAGATGTCTGGGACACTGGGGAAGTCACGGTGCATTGCCTGCGAGGGGTCATTATACGGAGCAGCCGGACCGTATGATGACTCAGGAGCAGGATTGCTATGATTGACGTCAGGGACGTCAGACATCAGGGATGTTAGATATATGGACCCGGAGAGACCCCGGGCAGCACGCGTAGCTTATGAAACCGTGAGACATGACGTCAGGGACGTCTAGCATCAGGGATGCTGGTGATGGTAATGGTAAAATACGAATTAATGAAATGGCTTTCCGGGTGGATTTATGATTGTGTGATTTTAATGAATTAATGTTCATTTATGGTAGTGGGTGGTGACCCACATGGTCGTATATGCATGGTGGTGGTATTCCACGGTTTTGGGCTGAGTTCCCACACTTGGTTTTTGGTTAACGGTTTTTGGGCTAAGGCCCTAATGGCTCGGTTGAGCAAACGTTTTGGTTACTGGTTTTGGTGGCATGCATACGTTTTTATTGGAGGGCATAAATGTCTTATAAATGTATTTGATGAACTTATTGGTTTTGTCCACTCACAGCTTTTGGTTTTAATGCCCTTCAGGTTGATCACGGATGCGATTGCAGCAGAGACTGGGACATTGCACACCTCCTCCATCGATCCTTGCGCACTTTGGATGCCCTGTTTGGGCAGTGGCTCTTGGTCATCCTTTGTCTGACACCCCTTGTTGGACGGGAGCAGGGCACATTCCATGGTAATCCCGGGGGGATTGGGATGGGTCCTGTCACTTGATGCTCGGGGCATAAAAGAAATTTTAACGAACGAGGTTTCGGTTTTCGGAAACTTAAAGTGGATTCTTGGTTTGGGTTCGGGATGATGCTTCCGGATGCCAGCTTACGGAATCATTATTGCGAATTCGAATTCGGGAATGAAAAAGGATATAATAAAGTGATTCGCTATGATTGTGCATGCCCCGTGTTTCATGATGATTTGTTTATGTTTGTAAAGTATGATTTGGGGAAAATGAATGTGGAAATTCGGACCATGGGTCCTATTGTGAAAAATGTGATTTTGGAATGGATCCCACGTTGTCATGATTGATAAACTGTTTTGGGGTTTAAAGACCCGTCGGAAACTGCTTGGGGTTTAAAGACCCGTTGTTGTGTTTGAAAACTGTTTTGGGTTTAAAGACCCGGGTGCTATTGCTGGAGCACGTTTTGAGTTTAAAGACTCGGCTAATTGATGACGGGGGAGGGCCCTTAATGAGTTTAAAGACTCGTGAGTTTAAAGACTCGGTTACTGTAATACCCCCGAGGCCTATTGATTATGTTCTGAGTTTAAAGACTCGTTGATATCCCGGGAAGGCCTGTTTATGCGCATGGTTTTGAGTTTAAAGACTCGGGCGCACTTGTTATCCAGCAAAATGATTGACTTGTGATTTATCGATGATTTCTGATGTCTCGGTTGAGTTGGGCAGTGGCCCGGTATATGGTTGTTGGTTTTGGATCATGTTATGCATTTGGTTGATTGTGGTTTTGGGCTGAGACCCGGTGTCTATGATTGCGGGCTAAGACCCGATGGTTGAGAAAGCAAAAAATGATTTTGAGATTCATACGAGTTTTCCTTATGTTGGAATTTAATACACAGTTTTTATTTTGTGCAAAATGCTAAACGATTGCGAAATTATTTTTGTATGCATGCATTCGTTTTTACGCGGAGGGTAAAAATGTTTGTTGTAACTGTTTTGCTAAACTGATTCATTTTTGTCCACTCACACCCTTTGGTTTTATTGACCCTCCAGGTCGTGGCCCGTTGTTTGAGGCTGTACAGGGGCGGAGGCATGAGTAAGCACATGTGGCTATCCCTGGTCTGGCACGTACTGAAGGTAAACTTGGGTATTTCAGCCGACTTGCCAGACGGGAGCAGGACCGGGCACGGTTTTCGATGCCCCTTCCGGGGGCGGTCCTGTCAATTTGGTATCAGAGCGCTAGGTTACTGATTCTGTTGCCACATCATGCCTCCGGAGCGTAAGCCTCGTGCGCGACCTGGTAGTGAGACGAGTAGGCGAGGGTGTTTGGGACCTCGTGTTAGATCTCAGGTGAGATTGACCCTGGTTTGAGGGTCGGATGTCGGGTAGTATACGCTGTGGACTGCGATTTGTTAGACGTAGAATTGTGTGGGTCGCAAGGACGGACGAGACTGGTGGCTGGAAGGCCGCATTGGTGGACAAATTGTACTTTCTCTTAGGCCCTATTGGTCGAATAGGAAGTGGTTGAGCATTGGATATTGCCCGGGGATTGGGTATGTCAGTGATGACATGATTGGTTTGGTATGAGATTGGACTCAGGAGGAGTCAAGATGTGGATGTGGGACTCACGATGAGTCAGGACTTTGGGATAGGAACGTGAGGTGAGTCATGATATGGTGTCAAGGCTTGAGTGGAGCCAGAAAGGCGGAGTGAGGAACGTTTGGCACTTAGGATGCCAAGGACCGATTTATGGTCATTTCTTGGACGAGTTAGAAAATTTTGGCTCGATTTCGTGGAACGGTGGTATGGGGTAGATGGCTTATTGTCGTGAGTACTTGGTGTGGTGGTAGTGGTTGAGAATCAGGGGGCAATCTGAGAACGTTCATCTATCCTGATGTGGATTGTCGGGATGGTGGTACCCATGGTTGTGGGGTACGAGTAGTGATGTGGGATCGTCGCTCGGCATGAGCGGAGATCCGGGGCTACCCACTTTGCACACGGTGTGCTAGTGTGGATGTTTGTATGTTGGTGCACTAGCGCCGGTGCTGGTGTCCGTAAGGGAGATTGTGTGAGCCACGATTGGGATGTGACTCTATTATGATGGGCACATGTTCGGTATTTGAGATTCAGTAGTGGTCGAGTCATGGACTGGATGGGATCCAGCAGAGATGGTGAGGTGTTGGGATAAGTCCCAACAGTGATGAGTGACGAGAGATGGGTGGATTAAACGGTATATTTGGGACATGAGGAAAAGCATTGGTGATTGGTATTCGGAGGTCATCGGGGTTGACTTCATACCTTCTGCCCTGGTAGACGTTGATCGCGGATACCAGTACGATGAGCGTGTATTGGGTGGTGGACCCATGTGTGTTTTGGGGTCATTGGGTGGAGTTGCATTCCTCGAGATTGGGGTAAACGGGATCCCCATTTTCTGCTTGGTGGCAGACGATGTTGGATATTCGATACGGTGGGTGCAGCGAGTTATGTTTGCACTCACAGAGGATGGATGTTGTTGACATCGTATTGGATCATCCTTGGCCTCTCCTCGGTGGAGTGGCAGGGATCGATATGAGGTAATGGGGGGATCCACAGAGTGGATGTGTTACGTTGTTGAATGTTTGATTGGAGGAGAAAATAGTTGAGGAGTGTTGGGTGGTTGACAAGAAATCCAGTGGGTGTAAGACCCTATTATCGAGTCCCAGGTGGATTGCCAGCTGTGAGCATGAGTGGATCCTAGGTGGATCTGGATTATGAGATTGTGGGCCTTGCGCGTGGTGACGATCTAGGATCGTGGTGTTACCAGTCGGGTGACGCGGTAACGGACTCGAAATGTGATCGCCTTGATCAGGCTAGGTGAAGAGCTTATCGCTCTGTTGTGAATGTTTAGATATGAGGATTGTTGGATTGAACTTCTTTTCGAAGTTAATCCGTGCTCGAGCGAGTGGGGATGGTTATGAGTTGAACTCGAGGCTTGACTTGTGGATGAGTGGATATCCAACAGGGTCTAATTGGTCAGTCATAGTGATGGGCGATTGGGATTGGCTTCTTTTCGAAGTCAATCGGATGTGACGTGGTAATCGTCGAGCGAGTATAGATTCAGGGTGGGTGCGCCTCGGTAATTGTGAGTAAGATCATATGCCCATTCGGCATGACTGGACACGCCTTGGCGAGCGTGCTGGGATTGGTACATCTTGAATGACGTGTTTGGGGGTTGATTTTGTGTTATTGGTCGGGTGACCATGAGATCTAGAATGGATGATGAGTTAGAATGATCATTTTTCCTAGTATGAGATTGGACAAGAAACCCCAGTGTCAGGTTGTGATCGACTGTGAACATTGTAGTGGACTCGTTGGAGATGGGTGTGCGTACCCTATACGGTGTACGAGGATTGGTACCGGACAGGTCGAGTGGTATCTAGTGACGGTACGTGGGAGGTACCAGTGGTGTGATTGTACGTGTTGGCATTCGGCTTAGTTCCGACACACCTGGGATTGGCGTGAACTGGACTTTGAGTTTGATATATGCCGCAGGGTTGGGCTTGCCCTGCGAGATGAGAACGTGTTATTGATCTTACGCTACCTCAAGGGACACCCAGTGGCTGTGATTGCCGCTTTATCAGGGAGGTTTAGTGACGACCGTTGGGCTGGTAGCGTCAGCACGGACTGACGAGTGAGAGTTGGTGACTCCCAGTGGGAGCAGTCGTCAAGTGATCATTTTCACTCGAGGTGGTCGAGTGTGGTCGATACTGGGACGTCTGGGTACAGATGAGTTAGTTGGTGTACGGGTGTACACGTGTTGCGAGGTCAAAAAGTTTTCCACGTGGTGGATGTGGAATAAGGATAGTTGGAAATTTCGAGAACGAAACTGGTTTTAGGAGGGAGAAACAGTTGAGTTTTGATCGGTTGGAATTTCGGGGACGAAATTCTTTAAGGGGGGAAGATTGTAACGACCCATCCCGGAATTCGGGATTAGGTTAGAAACTAATCATGATTAATGGGGGTTAACTGGTGGTTAGTTGGGTGAAATCGGACGAACGATGCAAAATGACCGTTTTGCCCCTAGTCGTGGGCAAAATGTTGACTTTTTATTCGGACGGTCAAATGGACTTTGACCGGTGACTGTGACGTAGTTTGGGACGTCACGAGATCATAGACAGGTGGCACGTTCGATTCCGACGTTCGAGGTGGTAGTTATGACGTTCGGAAGCCCAATGGCATTATCGTAATTTGGACGAAATAAGGGAAAATGTTGACTTTTTGATCGGGAGGTTCGATGGCCGAGGACCGAGGACCATTAGGTTCGTCTCGAGGCCTTGAGTACAACGACAGGCGGCACGCGTGAAACAGACATCGGATGACCAAGTTATGGGTCTAAGGAAATGGAGGGGCAGTTTCGTAATTTGGTGCACAAGGGCAGTTTGGTAATTTTCACAGGGGCCTGTTTGGAACCGCGACGCAGGGGCTGAACCACCGTGCGTGGGTGGTCTGTCCGGGATATTATTTTACTGGCTAGTGGCCTTGGTGTGTGAGCGTGGGTGCTTGGGAACTGATGTACGGTATGGGATCAGGATTCTTTATGCACGGGTTGGCATTTTGAGGTGAGGAAAATCAGAACGGGCAGAAACTGGGTATGCACGGGCGAGGTTGGAATTGGAGTGCTGTCGTGGACTAATTGTTTATGCAATTAGTGAGGAATCTGAGGCAGAAGGCTGAGCACGGTTGTGGCTGGTCGAGGTGAAGTGTGGGGAGCAAGCACTGCAAACTGTGCTGAGGCTCGTGAAATGGAAAAACAGAGCACTGTCGGGCTGGTGGGCTTAGTGCTGGTTTGATAGACTTCTGGGGGGTATGAGACGGGCAGAGGACTGGTGAGAGTGGGAGAGAAGGATAGGAGAGATGAGTGGATGGTTTGGGTGAGTAGGGGCTCTGAAAACCCGAAACAATGGTCGAGCTAATTTCAAAATCCCAATCCAAAATGAAGGCCAACCCAACAAGAATTAAGGCTCAATTCAGCCTTCTTGGACGTCATGTTGTCGAACCAGATCGACAAGTCGATGCTCTGAAGCCCCTGGAGCTCTGAACGGACAAGTGGAAGACCGGAAAATCGCGTGTCTGTGATCGTGCATTTGGAGGTGAGTTCTTGGTAAATTGGTTTCAAAATAACCTTCTATGTGAGGTTACAGTACTTCCTAGCTAATCAATTGAGGAATTGAGGGAATGTGAAGTGTGTGGGGACTTTGAACCCGATTAGGACCCATGTACCATTAAGGTGGTTTTATGCAGTGACGATGGGCAAGGATGCCACAGACCTTTAATTAAACTCATTTCGATCCTGTTTGAGGGTTCAATTAAGGAAAACTAATTGGTTATCGCAGGGATTTGGCCGGGTCACACACGCGGGTCGACGGCCCGTTTACCAGGGAATCGGGTGAGGATGGTGACCGTTGGGGTTAATGTAGCAGGCGCGTGGGTGTCACGCGCAGCCGCTTGCTGCGGCGCGTGACGGTGCGTGGGGCCGATTTTCGAGGTAGGTCCAACAGGACTTTTGTCCTACACATTGTAACGAACATTTTAACGTTGGTTTCGAACTTGTCGGACACCGTTCCGATGTGGTTCCGAGGGTCCGAAGATTTCTATTACGTTTGTAATTAATGATTAATTCCCGGAAAATTAGGGGAAATTAGTATGTTTTTATGTAAGCCCTTAGTGACACTAAAGTATGTTTTCGAGGAGGATTTGGAATTTCTGGAAAATATCGGAAATTACGAAACCGCGTACGGCATGAAACCGAGCCCTATTGAACGGTGTGTGAGTGGACTTGGTTTCAAAATTTAATGCATGCATAAATTATTTCTATGATTTTATGATTATGATTATAAGTTGTGATTGATTTTGATTTCCGTATTTATACGTATTCGGTTCCCATAGTTATACGTATTTTTACTATACATGTGGAATTAAACGTATTTCGAGACTATGGTCACTCGTGTGCTTAATGATGGTTTAACGAAAGAAGTTATATGAAATGGATGTAAAATGATGTAAGAAGGTTGTTTATGTTTTGCGAGTGTGACTTACGGTTTTGACACGTTTTTCGAGAACGTTCCGGATTTGCACGTTTTACGAGATTTTGAGTTATTGTGATTTGGTCACTGTTGATGTTGAATCTGGGAATTGAAATGAGACTTGTGGTTTTGAGGATTTTAAATGTGGGTTTTGAGTATGTTTTGCTTGGATTGTGATTTTGGTAATTATGATTGTGGTCTTGATGTTTTGATAATGAGATTTGAGAAATGAAGTGATTTCAAAGAATTAAAATGGATTTGAAAAAGGTGATTTCGGGCTTGATGCTCGGGGCATAAAAGAAATTTTAACGAACGAGGTTTCGGTTTTCGGAAACTTAAAGTGGATTCTTGGTTTGGGTTCGGGATGATGCTTCCGGATGCCAGCTTACGGAATCATTATTGCGAATTCGAATTCGGGAATGAAAAAGGATTTAATAAAGTGATTCGCTATGATTGTGCATGCCCCGTGTTTCATGATGATTTGTTTATGTTTGTAAAGTATGATTTGGGGAAAATGAATGTGGAAATTCGGACCATGGGTCCTGTTGTGAAAAATGTGATTTTGGGATGGATCCCACGTTGTCATGATTGATAAACTGTTTCGGGGTTTAAAGACCCGTCGGAAACTGCTTGGGGTTTAAAGACCCGTTGTTGTGTTTGAAAACTGTTTTGGGTTTAAAGACCCGGGTGCTATTGCTGGAGCACGTTTTGAGTTTAAAGACTCGGCTAATTGATGACGGGGGAGGGCCCTTAATGAGTTTAAAGACTCGTGAGTTTAAAGACTCGGTTACTGTAATACCCCCGAGGCCTATTGATTATGTTCTGAGTTTAAAGACTCGTTGATATCCCGGGAAGGCCTGTTTATGCGCATGGTTTTGAGTTTAAAGACTCGGGCGCACTTGTTATCCAGCAAAATGATTGACTTGTGATTTATTGATGATTTCTGATGTCTCGGTTGAGTTGGGCAGTGGCCCGGTATATGGTTGTTGGTTTTGGATCATGTTGTGCATTTGGTTGATTGTGGTTTTGGGCTGAGACCCGGTGTCTATGATTGCGGGCTAAGACCCGATGGTTGAGAAAGCAAAAAATGATTTTGAGATTCATACGAGTTTTCCTTATGTTGGAATTTAATACACAGTTTTTATTTTGTACAAAATGCTAAACGATTGCGAAATGATTTTTGTATGCATGCATTCGTTTTTACGCGGAGGGTAAAAACGTTTGTTGTAACTGTTTTGCTAAACTGATTCATTTTTGTCCACTCACACCCTTTGGTTTTATTGACCCTCCAGGTCGTGGCGCGTTGTTCGAGGCTGTACAGGGGTGGAGGCATGAGTAAGCACATGTGGCTATCCCTGGTCTGGCACGTACTGAAGGCAAACTTGGATATTTCAGTCGACTTGCCAGACGGGAGCAGGACTGGGCAAGGTTTTCGATGCCCCTTCCGGGGGCGGTCCTGTCAGGTGAGGTGTTTTGTGTTTTGAAGAAAAATGGAGGATGAAAAAATATGGAAGGGGGGTGCGGGTTTGTGAGAAACAAAGAAGAAGAATGATGGCTGATGAGAGTGAGATGAAATTGATGGTGAGGATTGAAAGATTAAAATAGAATGGAGGGCCAAGATTTTGTATTGGGTGAGATTAATTATAAAAGTAATTAAATAATATTATTTAATTTAAATAGATCCACAATTTAGGGGATTGGGCCAATGGGATGAGTGACACTTGTCACTCATCCATGGGACCCACCTAAAATATCTAGCCCAATCAGATTTTGTCAAATCATCCCCGTCTCGAATACGTGCATAGTGAAATCGAACTTTCGTGACCTATAACTTTTCCGTTCGAAGTCCGATTTCAGCGTGCTGCCTGTCTATGGATTCGTAACATCCCGATCTACGTAACGGTCCTCGTCCCTCGGCCATCAGACGTCCCGATCAAAAAGTCAACTATTTGGCCCTTTAAACCAAAATTACCAAATTGCCCCTAAACTTCCGAACGTCATAACTTCCTCCTCGAACGTCGGAATTGAACGTGCCACCTGTCTATGAATTCGTGACGTCACGAACTACGTCACGGTCATCGGTCAAAGTCTGTTTGACCGCTCGAATGAAAAATCAACGTTTTGCCCACGCCCAAAAGCAAAACGGTCATTTCGCATCGTTCGTCCGATTTCGCCTAACTAATCACGGATTAACCTCACTAATCGTGATTAGTCACTAATTTAATCCAGGAATTCGAGACGGGTCGTTACACATATCCCACGAAAATCTCAGGGGGATTGGGATAGGTCATGTCATGCAACATGTTAGGTGACCCATTAGGAAGTTGTGTGTGAATTCCATAAACAAAGTGGTGAGTGCGGGGCCCAAAATGGACAATATTGTGCTAGGGGAGTCGGGTCGTGACAAAACAAAGATGGACTCCTATCAGAAGTGTACCAGCAAGCATGCTGGACCCTAATGTGGGTGGATTGTAAGACTCGTGAGCTTTGGAAGCAAGAATGGTGAGTAAGGCCCGTGAGCTTGAGAAGCATGAATAGTGAGCAATCCCACATCGCTCGGGGAGGGAAATGTGAAGTGTTTTATATGTGTGGACACATATCTTCCTAACACGAGGCCTTTTGTGAGCTCACTAGCTTTAGATTCTTTTGGAACTCCAAAGTTAAGCGAGGTTGAGCTGGTGACCTATGAGCTTGGGAAACAAGAACGGTGAGCAATCCCACATTGCTCGGGGACGAAAATATGATGTGCCTTATATGTGTGGGCAAGTATCTTCCTAGCATGAGATCTTTTGTGAGCTCACTCGCTTTGGATTTCCTTAGAACTCCAAAATTAAGTGAGGTTGGGCTGATGCAATAGGATAGGTGACCCAGTGGGAAGTTGTGTGTGAATTACCATAAACAAAGTGGTGAATGCGGGGGCCAAAAACGGACAATATTGTGTTAGGGGAATCGGGTCTTGACATAATTTTCTCCCAGTTTGCCCATTCACAAGCACCAAAAGATGACGGAAAAGACACATGCCATAACTAGATTCACCCAATTTGAATTGAAATCCATTTTAAGCATAACCACTCAAAGAAAGTCCCATTCGATTAAGTCATACGCCTTATTCATATCCACCTTATTACCCATCTCATAAATCTTTGTTGACTTCCGGAAAAGAAAGAAGGGAGAGGGAGAGTGCATAATCGAAGCTAATATGTCATAGAGGGTTGGTCTCTGAAATAATCAATAAAGATGGTCTCCGTGTTTGTGGGAAAAAAAAAAATGAGAGAATGAGGAGTTGGGAGAGAATTATTGAAATGTGGTGGAGCCCTGGAGGGGTTGGAACTTGGACAATTGGGCCTATCCAATCCAAATGATAAACACACTATGCAAAACATTAATCAAATAAAAAAATAGGTAAAGCATTAAAGATTTAAGAAAGAATAAAAAAATAACGAGTAAAAGAGTGTACTTGTATATTGCAGTTAGAACTTAGTTACAATTTTACATACAAACTTAATTTTAAATTACAATTGTGTTTAAATTGTATTTAATTTTTCATTGATGTCGTGAAAATATTGGATTGTGACATTATAAACCAAGTTAAAATGATATAGAGAGAGAGTATTAGAAGAATATGGTAAAAGAATTAATAGGTTTAGAGGCCTAGGTTGTTCATGTAATATACTACTATGTATATATTATTTAGGAAACTTGAATTTTGAACATTTATAATTCTCAACTTAATTTATTTGTATATGGAATAAATATATAATCTAGAATTATTTACTATTATTCTTTATATCATTAATTGATTGAATTTTATCCTTAAAAAAAAACTGCTTAGGCCTGCCTAGCCGCCTAAGCACTAGATCCCTGCTCGCCATCATGGGAGCGCCTAGTGCTATTTTGAACATTGATTAGAGGTGGATTCATTAGGAGCCTAACAACTTAGACCTTAGCTACTCTATTACTTTTTCAAACTCAATAACTCCCGATTTCGATTCCAAACTAGTTTCCACAAATTATTCACGGAAAACAATGTATTTTGAAATTAGAGCATAAAAAGAGTATAAACGGACGAAAAAGTATAAACATTTTATTTTTGAAGTTCGAGTTCACACGTGTAAGTTAATTGTCAGATAAAACTTTTAGGTACAACTCTACACATAGTCACACCACAGGGGTCGTGACTAGAGAATAATGTGGACATATATCTTTAGAAATTAGAGACTAATTCGATTCAAATCATTATTGGCACCCAAGTTTGGTTTTGTCACGATAAAAATAGCTTGAAAATTCAAATCGTTCTGTTAATAACTGTTCAACTTTGAATTTTCATTTTGAAAATCATTTAGAATCCAAATTGAACCATTAAGGTTTTTATATATTTATATTATTTATTAGTTAATATTTTCACCTTGTAATATGTTAGTATAAGTGTTTACAATGTTTCCTACCTTATTTAATCCTTACTTATTTGTGTTTCTTTCGAATTAAGTTATATTAATACACAACCTGCCAAATTTGAAGTTAATTTAGAGGGTTGGATATATTATTTCGTTGATATGTATAATTTTAATGTGAATTAATGAAATGTTGATACAAATTTTGGAATTTTGGAAATGATTATGTTTTAGAGGAGTTTTATTGTAAAAAAATGACAAAAAACTTATGTCTAAATTATTTAAACGGATCAAGAATCAAATTGTTATTAAAATTTTGGATTGAAACAATTCAATTCTATATTTCGAAAAATTCCAAATCCTATTGAACTGTTAAAATTTAAATTTGGGTGATATTTGCATCCATTCAAACCACACCAAACCCTACTAAAGTTTACCCTGAAACAAATGGAATTCCAATTTCAAATTTGAAAAAAGAAAAAAAATTGATACCCCCTTGGGAATGGTTTTTTTAACCGAGCCCAACTAGGGGATATATGAACAAGAGCAACTGAGGCCCAAATGGCCATATATGAAACATGCCCAAATGTCCCATATATGAACCAAGCCACTAACAAAGGCGAAAGAAAGGTAAACTAGCGGACTCAGCAATTCTCCAGAACTCTCTGGTATGACCTCGCACCTTCTCCTTCACTACCCTTCTTTGACTCTCTCACAAACCCAGTTCCTTCCACCACCTTCTCTCCCTCTCCAATGAAATCCTCAATGAACCCTACCCACCGATATAAATTCAACCCCTCCTTCGAATTTCTTATCATCGTGAAATCAAAAGCAATACAAGCATCCAGTTTGAAATTTCCAAAACACTCTTTCGAAACCAGTTTCATTTTCCATCTTTATTATTCTTCTACTCTCAGGCATTTCATCAAATAGATTCTAGGCTTGTTTTCAATGGCTTCCAAGACTGAAGGCAAGGCCATCGGCATCGACCTCGGCACCACCTACAGCTGTGTCGGTGTCTGGCAAAACGACCGCGTTGAGATCATAGCCAATGACCAAGGCAACAGGACAACCCCATCCTATGTGGCTTTCACAGACACAGAGCGCTTAATAGGCGACGCAGCAAAGAACCAGGTCGCTATGAACCCTCAGAACACCGTTTTCGACGCCAAGAGGCTCATCGGCCGGCGATTCTCCGACCCAGCTGTCCAGAGCGACATGAAGCACTGGCCTTTCAAGGTCGTCGCTGGTTCCGGCGACAAACCCATGATTGTCGTCAACTACAAAGGCGAGGAGAAGCAGTTTGCGGCGGAAGAGATATCGTCCATGGTGCTGACGAAGATGAGGGAAATTGCGGAGGCTTATTTGGGTCAGTCTATAAACAACGCTGTGGTGACTGTTCCTGCTTATTTTAATGACTCACAGAGACAGGCCACAAAGGACGCCGGCGTCATTGCTGGGCTCAATGTCATGAGAATTATCAACGAGCCTACCGCTGCTGCCATTGCTTACGGTCTTGACAAGAAGGGTTCGAGCGCCGGTGAGAAGAATGTTCTTATATTCGATCTTGGTGGCGGCACATTTGATGTTTCTTTGCTTACAATTGAGGAAGGGATCTTCGAAGTGAAGGCTACTGCTGGTGATACTCATCTTGGTGGTGAGGACTTTGACAATAGGCTTGTCAATCACTTTGTGCAAGAGTTCAAGAGAAAGCACAAGAAGGATATTAGTGGCAATGCCAGAGCTTTGAGGAGGTTGAGGACAGCCTGCGAGAGAGCGAAAAGGACTCTGTCTTCAACCGCTCAGACCACGCTTGAGATCGATTCTCTCTACGAAGGTATTGATTTCTATTCGACAATTACTAGAGCTAGATTCGAAGAGTTGAATATGGACTTGTTTAGGAAATGTATGGAGCCTGTTGAGAAGTGTTTGAGGGATTCGAAGATCGACAAGAGTCGGGTTAATGAGGTTGTTCTGGTTGGTGGGTCGACTAGAATTCCTAAAGTTCAGCAGCTTTTGCAAGATTTCTTCAATGGCAAGGAACTTTGTAAGAGCATAAACCCTGATGAGGCTGTTGCTTATGGTGCCGCTGTTCAAGCAGCAATTTTGACCGGTGAAGGAAATCAGAAGGTTCAAGATTTGCTTCTTCTTGATGTCACTCCTCTCAGCCTTGGCCTTGAGACTGCCGGTGGTGTCATGACCGTCTTGATTCCGAGGAACACGACTATTCCGACCAAGAAGGAGCAGATCTTCTCTACTTACTCCGACAACCAGCCTGGTGTGCTGATTCAGGTGTATGAAGGAGAGAGGGCCAGAACCAAGGATAACAACCTCCTTGGGAAATTTGAACTCACCGGCATTCCTCCGGCACCAAGAGGTGTCCCTCAAATCAACGTGTGCTTTGACATTGACGCAAATGGTATCTTGAATGTGTCAGCGGAAGACAAGACAGCTGGAGTGAAGAACAAGATCACTATCACCAATGACAAGGGGAGGTTGAGCAAGGAAGATATTGAAAGATTGGTGCAGGAGGCAGAGAAGTACAAGGCGGAAGATGAGGAGGTGAAGAAGAAGGTGGATGCCAAGAATTCGCTCGAGAACTACGCGTACAACATCCGAAACACAGTCAAGGATGAGAAGATAGCTGGGAAATTGGACCCTGCAGACAAGCAGAAGATCGAGAAGGCCATTGACGAAGCAATCGAGTGGCTTGAGAGGAACCAGCTGGCTGAAGTGGAGGAGTTTGAGGACAAGCAAAAGGAATTGGAGGGCTTGTGCAACCCAATCATCGCCAAAATGTATCAAGGTGGTGGTGGGGACGTGCCGATGGGCGGCGGTGCTCAGATGCCGGGCGGTGGTTTTGGCAACACTAGCGATGGTGGATCAGGAGCTGGTCCTAAGATCGAAGAGGTTGACTAAGCTAGAAGAGGTTTCGTCCTTCAATTATTGAGCGAGCGAGTGGCGTTAATCAATCCTTAGATGTAGGGATTATCAAGTATGTGAGTTATGAAATTACTAATGTGTACGTTATATTTCCGCCTGTTCTGGAATCAATAAAATCTAGTTTTCTAATTTCCCTTTTCGACGATTTTCACTTTCTTCATTTAGTAACTTTCAGTTCCACCAGACAATCAATTTTCAAGTTGGCTTTCATGCTGTGTGCAAAACTGGGTTGTTGTTGAAACACTGAAGATCTAGCGTCTAAACCAGAACAGCCCAGATGACAAAAAATGTCAAGAGCAAAGCCAAAAGCAGCCGGTATCAAAGATGTCGAGCAAAGCCAAAAGCAACCAGTATCAAAGAGCCGATAGACAATAAACTAAGTAGCAAACAAGTTTAGATTCTGTAGTAAGGTGGAGAATTTCACATACGACATGCAAGCCATGGTTTTTTACTTAATAATCACTATTTCCAAATTGATACAACATCCGAAGAAGTCAATCACTCTTTTCAAATCCCGTTACATTTTTCAAAAACTGAATGTTCCCCTCAAAATTTCAAACTCATCTATATCTTCAACAATGTGTGACCCAAAAGAATCCTTGAGCCCAAATGAGAGAGGTTTAAAACTACCTGTAATCAAGTCCTCGTAGATGATGAATCAAAATCGTCGGGAGCAACCCTTGCAATCCAGCTACTGAGAGTCCTCTTAATATCAGAATGATTAACATAAGCCAACTCGTACATACTACACAAAATTACAACAACAGTCTCATTTAATGCCACTGTAGGTACTGTTTCCAGGGCGTTCTCCAACACCTTGATTGAATCTGACAAATCCCGCAAGTACATCAAGCAAAGTGCCTTGTTGTTTAAGGCAACGACATCGTTATGTTCCCTTTCCTAAAATCGTTGCTCACTTCACCCTCCTCCTCCACCAGTCCTTGAGTCACATTGAAGGAGCTCTTAGCTCCCTCTAAGTCCCCCATTTGCATCTGAGTGTACCCTAGTTTTGACACCAAAACTGGATCCGTGTTGTCATGATTAAGCAAGTCATTTATCAAACTCAAGCATACAGATACCTCCTTGTTGCTTAGATGGACCCCAATTATACCATTCATTACAAACACCTCCCTTCTCTTCCACACAGAGGCACTGCCAATTTTTTCTTTTATTTTTCTTCGTACAAAATCTAATAGGCAGTAGAGCCGGTCCAGCCCATCTTGTCGCTGACCCAACTTGATGGGCAGTAAGGCATATAACCACCGGAGGGAGAAGGGTACCATGGACCCAACCTGGTTTGGGTACACCTTTGGATAGGTGTCATAGTGGTAGTGAGAGCTGTCAAGGTCTTCTAAGCAGTCGATCTCTGCAGAGGCTTCGCAGAAACGACGAAGTTTAGTCAAGGCAAGGACATTGTAGGTTGTATAAACTAGGTGGTCGTGGGGTTTGTGGAGGGATTGAGCTCTGGTCCTAGCCACCTTGTCAGGGATCGAGCGCCATGAACCACGCGTGGCAAGGTCCTGGAGGGTGGCGAGGTCCTGGGCCACATCATTGAGGGTACCGAACTGGTCTGTCAATGGATCATTGGAGAGGGTTAGGGTTTCCAGGTCAGTGGTTATGGATTGGGAATCAGGTGTCTGAATTCATATTTTTCATGAGTGCTAAGAAAGGACTGCTTTGTTGCCTTCCCTGTAGATGGTGTCCCCTGCATTTATCAACGTTATTACGACTCAAAGACTACTAAAAACGATTGAGAAGCTTAAATCATAGTGTACAATATGAAATTATTAGCAGTCTACAGTGGACTATGTATAGTCTTCCAAAAGAGCAAGCAACATAAATAATGACCCAAGCTACTTCTGTCTCTACTCATCATATCAATCTTGTTACAATCCTCAACAATTTGTTTGATGGATCAAATTTTAATTATCTGAATTCTGAAGCACAAACCATACACAAAGTGATATGAACAATTCCCAGTATAATCTAAGTTCTTATAAGGATCAAGACAAATAATGTACTGATGATAATAGTATTATGACATTGATGCAAATGAAAATGAAAATGACAAAAATGGGTACGATGACATACAAAAGCCAGGATTAATATAGCATTAACATAAGTAAATTTAATCTTCATAAAAAAACATAAGTAAATTTTAATTTAGTAACAATAAAGAAGAACCCTAATTTTGTAAAAGAAATCCATTTTGATGCAATCTAGGCCTGGGAGAGTACAGAATATCTCAAGTAAATTCATTACGTAAGAAGAACGGGAAAGTCACGCCCAGGAAAATGGGGTCGAATCCCACATAACTTACATGAAAACCCAAAAATTTCAAGCATAAATAATTCCTAACTCAATTGGACAGAGAATAAAATGAAACAAGGAAAGAGAGTCGGGGAAAAACCTGAGCCCCTTCGGCTTCAGCTAATAGTGGGGAGAAGGAGAGCTTTGGCTACTTGAGAGATCGCGAGTCGAAGGAGAACACGACTGCCAGCTGGAAATGGACAACGATTGTAATTTTTTTTTTTTTTTTTTGTGTGTCTGGGCTTAGCCTTCCGTTTTGGGCCCTTTAGTGAAAGAAGCTTTGTAATCCAAAACAAAAGCTAATACCCAATTAAACCATTCCATTTTAGATAATTACACGTAAGGACATAATTATAACGCAACTGACATAAGAATAATTAATTTTATAAGAATAATTAATTTTTTTAATAAAATTACGCCCAACTTAATTTTTTTTAAATGTTGATTTTGTTTATGTTCCCTTGTGATTAGGGGAATAGTTGATATTTCAAATTTGAAACACGGGTATTTCTGGTTGCTTCTTGTACTTTGGACCTTCTTTGGGCAATTTTTTTATTTTGCCAAAGACCTTCTTTGGGATTTTTATTTTATTTTTACCGAAGACCTTCTTTGTCATTAGGTTGTCCTTAATTTACCTTACTAAAACAGGGAGATTGTATCTAGTAGGCAAAATTTATACACATTAATATGTATGAGTTAATTAATGTATGAGTTTTTATTTATATTAGTGGGTCTTATTTGTATTGAAGTGTGTTTATAAATATGATCTCTCTATTTACCAAAAAATTAATTTCAAAATAAAAAATTAATTTCAAAATAGAGAAAACTAGTTATGTAATTGGGTTTTATAGATTACTAGGCATCTATCATGTGATGAGATATATATATATATATATATATATATATATATATATATATATATATAAGGATGAGGCCATAAATTTTTCTAGTTGAAGGTTATCTTTGCCCAAAAACAATTCAAAACCCCTTGTTTTTCTTTGCAACTTCAAAAAGGTGCATTTTTGGCCGAACCTATATATACTTTTAGGGTGTGTGTGGTACGCCGTATTACGGTCCGTATAGGCTAAATAATCCGAAACTTGTGTTTGGTACCAGTCGTATTAATTAGTCACCGTATAAATTAATACGGTTGAATATTTTTATACGCTCCAGACACGCTAAAATAATACGCTCGAAATTGTCCGTATTAAATAGTCGGATAACTAGTAATCTTGTAAAATATAATAATAATAATAATAATACTAATAATAATAATAATAATAATAAATAGTAATATAATAAAAATAAAATATTAATTTAGTAAATATTAATCATAAAAAGTAATAAAGTAATAAATACTAATAATAATAAATTAATAATTAATGATATTTTAATAAATAATAATGATAAAATTAAAAATAATTAATTAATAAAAATGTAATAAATAGTAATAATTATTATTAAAATAAATAATAATAAAAATAATGACATACATAATTAATATTTAAGATATAAGTATTTCGTCAATTACTATAATATAATCCGGTCAGTATAATATAGTCGGCATTCTAATCCGGAAAAGTACCAAACACCCGACTAAATAATCAGTCTATCCGGTGGACAGATTAGTCTATCCGATTGAAATAGTCAGTACAGTGGCACACCAAACGGGGCCTTAAGGACTAAATTTGCATTCTCTCTATCTCTCTCTCTCTCTACAATAAAAATATAAATGTGATGAATATGATGGAGATCGGATGAAAACGAAGATCTAATGAAGATGAAGATCTCCACATGAAGATGGTAGAAAAGTTGCATCTTCTTTCTCTCCCTCTGCATTTTTTTTATCACTTCATCTTCATCTTCATAGGTTTTGGGTTTTGGGTTATGTAAATAAGTGGTCTCTAACTGGTATATAATAATTGGTAACTAAGGGAAGTTTAGAAACTCAGAAACCCAGATGAAGATGATCTCTATATAGAGATAAGGGTTGAAGGTTTTCTTCATATGATGATCTTCATCTTCATCTTTATCTGAGCCTCTGGGTTTCTAGATTTCGTTTAATTACCAATTATATATATATATACACACTAGCCAGAGAGCATTTAGTTACATAACTCAAAACTCAGAAGCCCATGAAGATGAAGATGACCATATGAACAACCCTAGTTACTTGATTCAAAACCTTAAAATTCGCCTCAATTTCTTTCTCAATTTTCACATAACCAAAAAGAAAAAAAAAACAATATCCAATCCTCGTGCACTTTTGGATGTGGAGTCATATGAGAACACCTAAACGTAATTCGGTGGGAGAGGTGTTGGGTCGGATTTAATGGTTTGGAGGGGAAGCTGGTGAGTGGGGTCCATGGTGGAGGTGGGGTTCAAAGGTTTTTGTATATGGATTATCCATCTTTGTATGGAGATCTTCATATAAGTTTCTGGACTTTTGGGTTTTGCTTAGTTACCAATTATTTCTGTAACGACCTGTCCCGAATTTCAGGATTAGATTAGTGACTAATCACGATTATTGAGGTTAATTGGTGATTAGTTGGGCGAAATCGGACGAACGATACAAAATGACCGTTTTGCCCCTGAGCGTGGGACAAACGTTGACTTTTCATTCTGGCGGTCAAATGGACTTTGACCGATGACCGTGACGTAGCTTAGGACGTCACGAGTTCATAGACAGGTGACACGTTCAATTCCGACGGTCGAGGAAGAAGTTATGACGTTCGGAAGTTTAAGGGCATTTTGGTAATTATGGTTAAAAGAGGCAAAATAGTTGACTTTTGGACTGGGAGGTCTGATGGCCGAGGGCCGAGGACTGTTACGTAGATCGGGATGATACAAATCCGTAGACAGGCGGCACGTCGAATTCGGACGTTCGACGACGAAGTTACTGTTCAAGGAAGTTTCAGGGAACTATTACACATTTTATGAAACGACTTAACTTTTGGATTCTAGTGGGCCCAGATATTTCAAGGAGGCCCAATGGATGAGTGACAAGTGTCACCCATCCATTGCCCAGCAAAACATATTCATGCATCTCACCTTCCATTTCTTTGTTCGTACCACCAAACTGTCCAAACCCAATCTCACTTCCACCCAAACCAATCCAATCCAAATCCCATTTGATCAAGCCTGTGAGGACCAGAGATTCAAGAGAGGACAAGATGAGGATGGTGGCCGGCCAGAACGGTACCACCATGGACGGTGGAGCCACAAACCCGAGAAAGTACCCGGTTAGGCCATTTTCATCCTTATTTCGATTTATGCTTTATGGTCAATTTTGAATGATTAGGAAATGGTTACTAGGTTGCTAGGAGGTTTCGAAGAAGGTTTTGTTGGTGGTTGGACGACGGTGGAAGCTGTGGGAAGAAAATGAAAAACAAGGCCGTGAGGCCCTTTGATTATGGTTACGATTTATGTGTTTTTAGTTAGTTTTGATGATTGGGTTGGATAGGAAATGAGAAAATAGGAATTATAGAATTGAATTGGAATGAAAACGGACCAAAATGAGGGGTTTAGAGGGCCGGACCGGTCACGCCTGTCCAACTGGACCAGACTGCACAGTTGAACCGGCCGGACCAGTTTAATTCAAGAAAGAAGATGTACAGTACCCCGCGCGTGGTCTCACGCGCAGGAACCTTCCTAGGGCGTATGGGGGTGCGTGAGGTACTTTTTGGGGAAACGTTCAACATGTGAAACACTCTATTCGATGTAACGAACATTTTGGGACTAGTTTCGTGTCGATCGGACACCGCCTCGATAATGTTCGGGGCTTAGGAAGGTTTCGGGTCGGGATTTAAAATAGTTAAAAATTCGGGAAAATTACGGGGCTTCAATGGGAGGTTAATTAAGTAGTTAGTAACCTTCTATTACGATTTGGACAGGTTCGGGAGTCCCAGTGATGGTGATTGACCCGAGAGACGCTTATGGCACGCGTATCGAGACGTGTCTTCGGACGGTCTGTGAGTGGACCTTGATTTCTAAACTGTGATGCATGCATAAATGTTTTATAAGGATTATGAATGTTATTATATGATGATAATTTGGATGGTTGTGAATTATATGGTTTCACGCTTTACGAGGCGATTTACGTACTTGCACGTGAATCGAGATTTTTCAGTTTTACTCTGATTTTCCGTACTTATAGTTTTGGATATGATTTCATGAAATGGTTTTGGATTTGAAAAGGTAAACTCGAGTATGTGACCCATTTGAATTACAAACTCTCGGACTTGAGGTCCATTTGATTTAACAAGGCATCGGGCCAGTGGCCCAGTTGGTTACGATTCGGACTGGAGGTCCAGTTTGTATGTGGATACGGGCCTAGGGCCCAGCTATGTGTTACAAATAGATTTTATGGTTCATGACAGTTTATGGGAACCAGCATGAACCCTTGAAATGGATTTACGGGTCATGACGGTTTATGGGAATCGGCATGAACCCTTGGAAAAGATTTTATGGTTCATGAAGGCTTATGGGGGTCGGGCATGAATCCTTGAAAGGTTTCAAGAATGATTTCAAAAAGTTTTTCATATGTCATCCTTTATATATGATTGTCTCATCCGGAGAGGGTCGTTGGCCTGGGTGGACCCCGGAGTAGTCACGGAGCACTGACTGAGTGGAGTCGCCCCCTAGTTGGGTTCCTTACTCTCAGGATGGGCATGGTTCGTTACCTTCAGGGAGGGTCATTGATCTACAGACATTGACCTAGGTGGACCCTGGTGAGACTTGGGGTTGAGACCCCGGTTAGCACGCGCGTAGCTCTATTTCACCGTGACAGGTTCTTGGATATGAAATATAATGGATAAACATGATTTCAAGTGGTTTGGGAAATTTTTTTTTATGATGATAAATGGATTTGCCCTGAGGTCCCACATATGTTTATGATGTTATGGTTTTCTGTAAATGGTTTTGGGCAGGAGCCCGTGTGACTTGTATTTACGGAACTTGGGGCTGAGTCCCTAATTATGGTTGTTTAAACATATGTTATTGGATAAATTATTTTACGATGCATGCATACTTTTTAGTGAAGGGTATAAAGATCTTTTATAATTGTGTTTTTACGAAACTTATTACTTTTTGTCTACTCACAGTCTTTCTATTTTTAATACCCTTCAGGTTGAATATGGTGTGGAATGTAGCAGAGACCGAGATATCACATACCTTCGCCAGATCCTGGCGTACTCTGATAGCCCGGGAGGGCAAAGGTCAAAAATATCCCTTGTCTGACACTCTGTGTTAGACGGGAGCAGGGTCATCTCGCGTTAATCCCGGGGGGGATTGTGATGGGTCCTGTCAATTTCCCAGTTATATACTAGCTAGAGACCACTTAGTTACATGATTCAAAATTCATAAACTGATAAACTCGTGAACATGAAGATGAAGATGAAGAAAGAAGAGAAAAACAAAAGGATGTAGAGGTATATGAAGAAGTCAAAGACGAAGAAGGCGTAACCTTCCATATCATCTTCATTAGGAGAACTTCATCTTCATCTTCATCAGATCTTCATCATCTTCATCACATGCCTATTTTCTTTGTAGAAAAAAAAGAGAGAAAATAGGTGAGATATATAAAAAATTGCAAATTAGCCCTTGAAGGTAATATAGGTTAGGCCAAAAGTCCAAAGACCCTTTTTATTTTCTTGTTTTGGTTGCAAAAAAAAAAAACAAAGAGGAAGAATTTTGGACGATTCCCTATATTTTGTTTTATATTTTTTCAATCCATTTTGTGAGTTTGTCTTGTGCTTTATTAATGTACGGTTTGATTGATTTTCAATTAAGTAGAAGAGGCAAGTTGGCTAACTTCAAAAAATATATAAATTTCATTAAAATTAACATTAAAATGTGCAGATAATCATATACATGTACTCAAAAATCAACATGAACCGTCATTGGGAAGATCGTGTGACTTAATGAAGTATTTTTTTTAATGTTCAAAATAGCACTAGATGTTCTCAAGGCAGCGAACTGGGGCCTAGGGGGGCGCATAGATATTTTTTTAAGAAAAAAAACAATAAATTAAAAATATAATGCTATTATTATAAACATATTTGCATTCATAATATCACAATGGGTACAAATATTTAATTAATTAATTGTAACATGTATAATTACTTAATTGATTAATAATTAATATAATGTTAGTGGTGATGGGTCGTGGGTTGATCTTTAAACTCAAATTGATTCAATCATTTATTTGATTTGGAGAAGCCTTTTCCCAATATGTCAATATCATGACCCAATTTTCACAATATCTCAGCCCACTAAACCGTGTCCGATTTTCACTTAATCATTTTTTGCCAAAAAGACTTTTTAATATTCAATTGATGCCTTGAGTCTTCGACGTCTACTCTTCGTTATTCATGAAGAATCCACAGAACAGACTCACAAAGAGTCTTAGTCTCAGAGACCAAGAAAGAGAGATGAGAAACTAGAGAAGTTTGATCTTCAATTTCTCAATCTTCATCCTTCAAAAGAGTCCAGACATTCAGAGAGACAGAGAAGAGAATAGACTTAGAGAAGAGAAGAACAAGTAGACAATGGAGGATGGATGCGTCCGTCGAGTAAAGAAGATAGGCGGAGGTTATTTGGGAACTTGGGAATTCTCATTCTTTAATTGTTCAAATACCAGAGGGCACGACAGAGGCTATTCGCGATGGTAGGTTTCAAGAACAATGTTCTAATGTAATTTTTTGTTCAATTTTACTTTTCTGAACCTGATTTGGGATTAATCTCTGATATTTCATTTGGGTACAACAACTTCGATTTTTTTTTTAATTTCCTGAAATGCCCAACCAACTCCCTTTCTACCGCCCAACCCACATAGGACCGCACAAGAGCCACCCAATCCGCTTAAGCGCTGCAGAATCCCTCTGGCACATATAGATGTCGTATAGGTCATATTCAAGGTGGCACTTCTCCATATTCAAGGTGGCACTTCTCCACCTAGTTCCTACTCCGCCTCTTTGGCCGCCATTTTGAACAATGGAGTGAGGTGGGTGAGTGCTGAGCCAAACATGTCCAATTCAAATTAGAGGCTAATATCTGATAAAAGTTGTGCCAAAACTTGGGCCTGACTAAATTTTAAAGTCCCTTAAAAAGGGCTTGGGGTTTTCTTTGAGATTTGGGCCTCCTTCACAAGGGCTTGGGTTTAAGCTAGGAAATAACATAGACCAAGGTGGATCACTGGTTCTGGGTTGTGGTTTGGGCCCTCAAAACAATATTTTGCAAGGCCCAACCAAGTTGGACTAACCCAATTCGTGACCAACCAGTCCTGAAAATTTAAATAAGGGTAAAATGGTAATTTCTAAATTTCCAATTCGTATTTTCAATGGGGGATGTATCAGTCTACCTTCTTAAGGAAATTTCATCCCTAGAATTTGGTCAAGGTCAGTCAAAGATACAATTCCCAATGGGCATCTGAAAATTGTCTACTACCACCCCAGTTAAGACTTAACTTCCTCGCGGGCTCCAATAGAATAGTGCCCCACCAAGGGTTTCATTATTTTCCAACTATCAAGCTACCAGTGTAACACTTCGTCTACCACAAGTAATCCACAAAGATTTCTCTCAAATGATACAACAAATCAGATGTTTTCTTAAATAGTTTCTCGAATGTCCAGTAAGGATTCCCTAAACAACGATTAGTCTTTGCTTAGAAAGATACCAACCAACTCAAGTAGGTCGCGTACAAGAAAGATTTCGATGTTCCAACTGTCCTGCGATGTAACTGGTTTCGATTCAGTCAATTTAACGACCTCGAAAATCCATCTGACAAGAGGTCGGTGATTTCTCCCAAAATTCTCGATGGCAATGGTGATTCTCAACGCTAAGGGTCTGATGAGGTCTAGATTAACCCTCCAACTAATACCGTTCTCCCAGACTGTGGTTTATGGTGTCTACCTAGTATTAGGATAGATAATCTCGAATGGCCTCGAGGTTCACAGGCAACCTAGTACAATTGTTCATTAAAACCGTGGTCTAAGGTGGGGTAGAAATAAGTGAACCTAACCAATCTCTAATGATAAGGGTAATGGAAAAGCAGCCCACTACTGTGAAGGTTCATTATAACTCATGGGTTCACATTGGTGTAAATCTCTTAATTAACACCACCTGAAACATAATGAACTCTTTTTGAAGGAATTGAGTGGAGCAATAATGCCAAAGAACAGCCTTACCTTACTTGGTAATACGTGATGAAGTCTGTCGCAAAAGTGCCTAAATCTTTGTTTAATACGTTTCAAGAACATCCAAGATTCGATTTTCGAATAAGTATGGGAAATAGGGATGAAGTAATCTAGAGGAGAGTGCAAACACTCATTGAAAAATGAAATGAGTGATGAAACGATCCCTACGACTCAGGATCAAAGTGTAGTCAAATGTTCCCAAGTAATATTAGCAGCCAAATCAAGGAGTACAAATTGACTACCAAAAAACTATTGGAGAGGTGCCTGCAACAGGTCCAAGCGACGTGCGAGGGCAATGACAAAGATTCTCCATACTATGGTCCACATCGAATGGCGTATAAGTTTTGGTTGACTAGTCCAACGTCCACTTAGATTCACAACCAAACAACCTTGACCTAGGTTAACGTTCAATCGTAACCTTCAACCCGAAGTCTGTACTCGTACATAGTGCAAGTCTACCATAGTAGCAGAGCCACCAGATCTACTTATTCATTCGGGTGATCTTAAAGAGTCTCCAAAGCGTGGTCAAAGAAAGTTCTCATGTCCAAGACTAGTTTGACTGGTCCCGAAGTAAATTTTGACGACACCAATGCCAGTCAAAAAGTCATCTCCAACGACGAAGGTACGAGTTAGGGCAGGTTCCTACACCACAAAAAACGAAGATCGTTGTTCAACACTTGATTGAAGATTGTCCCATCGAAAGATACACTCAAGGGTAAGGTAAAATTGTTACTTCGGTTCACGAAATAAGAACATCGTGATGGTATCTAGAAATAAAGGGAGATTGAGTATGTCACCATAACTTATTCGAATTAGCGTGTACGAAAGTGGATAAAATTTGGGTCAAACCAATTCGGTCAAACGTGTTCTAGAAGATCCTCAATAAGTGGCCTAGTTAAAGGTACTAGTTCGTAACAAGCCGGGCTATCAAATTCCAAGGCAGGGTAGAGTACAGCGATCGAGTCTAGTTAAGAGTTACTTCAATTCTAAATCCGGCGTAGAAGATCCAAACATCAAAACTGTAACGGCTCAGGTCTTGAGAAAACGTAAAATTCAGAAAATATAAAGGTAAAAGGACGATTTTGCCCTTGAAAAGTCAAATAGTTGACTTTTTGCCATAAACATAATTTGAGAATTTCGAGAAGGCTGTTACGTAGGTCTCGAGATTTTGAGTTCATATACAGACAGCACACCAAAATTACAGGTCAGATGAATTCGCTATGGGTCAAGAAAAGATTAGAGGTATTTTGGTCATTTTGCCACTAAGGGCATTTTGGTAATTTTGAGAGAAAGGCCTATTATTTTCTAGAACGTTTTTCATCTTTCTTCAATTTCCCTCCCAAATCTCTCCCTCATTGACCTAGTTTGTATATATATGTAACGACCCGTCCCGAAATTTCGTGATTATCGAGGTTAATCAAGGATTAAATTGAGATTAATTGGACGATTGAGGTAAAGTGATGATTTTGCCCCTAGAAAGGTAAAATGTTGAATTTTGACCCGAGAGGTCAAATGCACATGGACCAAGGTCCATTACGTAGATCGAGAGATTACGAGTACGTAGACAGGTGACACGTCGATTTTGGATGTCGTACGGGAAAGTTATGGGTCTAGAATGGTTAAATTGGATTTTACGGTAATGATACGCTAAAACTAAGTATTAAAATAAACACAAAGTCACACTCAACACTTAATAAAATCATATGCAAATTAAAACCCTTCCTTGTAGATTGTAGCATTGATAAGTAGGGATCATTCTTAACCGGGGATTGAGTGTATCTAAGCATGATGGTCGTTTGACTAATTAATTTATGCAAATTAAAACCCTTTCTTGTAGATTGTAGCATTGATAAGTAGGGATCATTCTTAACTGGGGATTGAGTGTATCTAAGCATGATTGTCGTTTGACTAATTAATTAGGGGGTAGTTGGTTGCTTCTATTATCCTACGTGATTAGCTAATCTAAAATAACCTAATCTATTATTTACATTATCAACTCATCTTTAACTTAACTCATTCATAAATTATGCCAATTCCAAAATCTACAAAATTCCCTCATCTCAGTACTACGAAATACAAGCATATTATCTCAAGTACGTGCTTGGAAATTGTCCTACACACTTTCAATGATCTAGACTTGGAAATTGCCCTACATCTAATCAAGCATTAATCACATCATACAAGCATAAAAAAAAAACTAATATATTGGAACATATGGAAGATTATTGAAACTCATATAAGATATAAAACCATAATTATATTAACGATCAATCCAACAAAATGATCATTCAATAACAAAAGACAATCACAGGGTAAAAAGGTCGTGTTACATTTTTTCGCCTTGGAAATTGCCCTACGGATGCTAAGTGGCTCGACACTAGCAAATTGCCCTATATGTCACGGGTGAAGGTGTTTATAATCGAATATGGTGTGATTGGATTTTGCTAAGGAAATCTCAAATTGATGAAAAGGAAAATTTGGTTAACTAGATCTTTGGTATAAAGAATGAGCGACCTTTACAAATAACCCAAGCCTCTCTATTTATGAGAGAAAATTAATTCTCAAATAAATAGGAGTTCACAATTTAAATCCTAAAAGAAAAATGATTAAACTAATTAAATTAAAGTATACCCGGTTTTGGAAGCAAGAACGGTGAGCAAGACCCCTGAGTTTGAGAAGCAAGAACGGTGAGTAAGACCCGTGAGCTTGGAAAGGTAAGATCGGTAAACGATTCACATCGCTTGGGGAGGGAAATGTGAAGTTCCTTATATGTGTGGGCACGTATCTATCTAGCTTGAGGCCTTTTGGGAGCTCTTTGGATTTGGGTTTGGTGGGAACTCCAAAGTTAAGCGAGTTGAAACTGGTGCAATCCTAGGATAGGTGACCTACTGGGAAGTTGCACGTGAGCTCCCGAAAACAAAACCATGAGGGCGAGTCCCAAAGCGGACAATTTGGTGCTAGATGGGACGGGTCCTGGCAGTTTGGTATCAGAGTCAAACTCCGACCGGGAAGTGTACCAGCGAGGACGCTGAGCCTTAATGGGGGTGGATTGTAAGACCTGTGTCCTGGAGGGAACGGTGAACGATTCCACATTCCTACGAGGGGGATGGTCTGGGAGGGGAATGGTGGTGTGCCTTAAATGTGTAGGCACATACCTATCTAGCACGAGGCGTTTTGGGAGCTCAATGGCTTTGGGTTCGGTTGGAACTCCAAAGTTAAGAAAGTTGAGGCTGGTGCAATTCCATGATGGGTGACCCACTGAGAAGTTGCACCGTGAGCTCCCAAAAACAAAACTGTGAAGGTGAGGAAGCCCAAAACGGATAATATCGTGCTAGATGAGTCGAGTCCTGACCGAGAAGGGCCGGGTCCTGACATAAAGTCCTAAAGGATAAAGGTAATAAAAATCCTGATTAAAAAGGTTTCTTAGATAAAAAGGAAACAATCCCAAGATTGAAATGGACAATTTTCCACAAGAAAGAAGGAAAATAGGTGTTGGAATTGAACAAGAATTAGTTTGGTGGAAGCCCAACAAAAATTGGGCTGGAAATCGGTGGTCAATGCAAGGTCAACGCGTGGTCAATGCGCAAGGAGGCTGAGGGCGTGTTCGGTGGACGCTGGCCAAAGCAGGCTTTAAGGGTTCAGGAAGCACGCGCCGAAGGAAGTGAAGGAATTCTGGTGGAAGCGCGCCAAGGTTGGTGCTGCCGCCTTCGGTACACGCGCGCCGAAAGTCGCTCATAGTAATTGGTAGGCGCCTGCCATAATGCTTGTAAATAAAAATGTTTTAATTTTTATTTTCTCGGATATTGCCTTTGCAATGGAATTGGATAGCATATGAGATAGATATTCTATATTTATACATAGGTGATGTTGTAGAAGAATGAGACATTCATAACATCAAGAAACTTATGCAATTATAACTACGGAAGAAAAATAATATTTAACTAACTCGAATTAGTAAATATAGGGAGTTTCTACGTTTTTGTCTTCTTCGGTATAATAAACACATATTTTATGAAGTTGCAAGTAACTTTTTTCCAATTTTGAAAATATCAAAAATAATATTTACTTTTCACCTTCATAACTAGAAGTTCTTATCATCAAAGACGTCTGAACATAATTCTTACATTTAATTTGTTAGCAAACACGTATTAACTTATCTGCCGAATATTTAAATAATTTTTACTTTTATTGAAACACTTTGAACGAAAGTTTTAGGAGTTTGGCATTTGTGTACATGCATTACTAAAGCTGGTAAATTGGATACAAATGTGTAAAGAAGTTAGGTTGAGAGATTTTTATCTCCTATGTCATGTTTGTAAATGCTTAGAGCCATTATTGAGCTTTCATCAAATTATTCGACTAAACTAAACCTATTCTTCTTATTAGGAGTGGTATGTTCTTCACGTTTCATATTATTTCGATCCCTTTGACTTTCGTTGCCCTCTCCAATCCACCGTTTTTGTGTACTTGAATAATTAACATCAATTTAAATTTTATTAATGTGTGTGTGGATTCAAGAATAAATTAAAAGAAACCATTGTGAAGCGACCAACAGATGAGTAATAATGCGGAAGATGTACAAATACACTTCATGTGAAAAGTAAGTATGTGGTTAATTGGATGTTTCCCCAGAATTTTTAAAAAGCGTAAAACTCCTAGAGGTTAAATGGTCAAATTCAAATTTATAAGGTTGAAATTGGAAATCGTACAAATACGATGGATACAAAATAACATTTGAAATAACTCAGTGTAATTTGAATTATAAATTACCTAAATACTCAAGGTTATTTAAATTACATAATACATGTCAATGAGAATGGATTTGTGAGAGTGGTGAGCTAAATATAACTACTCAAAAATCATAATAAGTTTTCGGCGTATTTTTTGAAACACCAAGTGACAATATCTTCTTCTACTTTCCAATCTCATAATTGTATGTAAAACATCACATGGCACGAAAGCATAACCATTTCTATCTTCAAGTGAAAGAAATTCATAATGGTGTAAATAAGAAATGTTGACTAGCGTGTACATTCACGACAATATTTTCAAACCGATATGAAATTTGTCACATATTTGTCTTTATTATTATTCATTCTACATTAACTTTAATCCAATAAAATTTAAGATATAATATTTTCAATATTTATCTCAGGTACACTATAAAGTTGAATTATTATTCAAACTTAGAAAGCATCGTATGCAAGTATAACTTGCGCATAATTTAATTAATATTCGTAAGAAGGAGATGAAACTCGTGAATGTGTTACAACGACACATTGATTCCAAACTTTACGACTGTTTGCTAAAACTTGAGCTTTCCTTACTCCCGATTTTTGGTGTTCCAGGGCAAAATTGACAAGATCATCATGGCATGATTTTCCCAATGACACAAGCTCTCGGCAACAATGGTTGCTAAGAATACTCGCACCTTCAAAAATATCATTGAACACTTCCCATGCACACTGTTTGGAGAAATGTTTTCTGCATTCATCCAAGATCTTTCGATCTAAGGCTTCCGTTGGTGGGATAATGTGACTAACTAAAAATAGAATGACCATAACTTGGAGGACATTTTCCCCGGCCATAATGCTTATAAATAATAAGGTTTTAATTTTTATTTGCTCGGATATTGCCTTTGCAATGGAATTGGATAGCATATGAGATTGATATTCTATATTTATACATAGGTGATGTTGTAGAAGAATGAGAAATTCATAACATCAAAAAACTTATGCATTTATAACTACGGAAGAAAAATAATATTAACTGACTCGAATTAGTAAATATAGGGAGTTTCTACGTTTTTGTCTTCTTCAGTATAATAAACACATATTTTACGAAGTTACAAGTAATTTTTTGCCAAATTTGAAAATATCAAAAATAATTTTTACTTTTCACCTTCATAACTAGAATTTATTATCATCAAAGACGTCTCAACATAATTCTTGCCATTAATTTGCAAGAAAACTCGTATTAACTTATCTGCCGAATATTTAAATAATTTTTACTTTTATTGAAACACATTGAACGAAAGTTTCAGGAGTATTGATAGATTTTACCAAGCACAAATGATGTACTAGGCAAAACCTCTACGTGTAATAAACTTTGCAAGCGCACAAGACGAATAGGTAGTAAAGATGCAAGCAAAGGTCGATCCCACGAAGACTTGCTCAATGATATCCAATTCCATTTAACTCAATTGACTTAAGTGAAGTAATTAAAATGCAATTGGGGGGGGGGGGGGGGGGGTTTGTTACGTTTTATGAATGAAGTAAATTAACTAATAAAACTAAGTCGACCTAGGGTTTCTATCCACCTTTACCAATTAAAGTTCCTTTAGATTTCCTTGATTAGATTACTATGCATGTATCTGAATTAAGTGCTCGTGCAGGGGTCCGACTAAGGTTCACTCCACACATATTATCTTCTCTTAGATTGCATGTTTAAGCGTGATGCGCCCGCCCTTAAACAACTATTACCGATGGTGCGTGATAATGCAAGAAACATAAAGAAAATTTAATGACACTACACTATCCCTAGAAAAGTGATGTGCAGACCTAGGAATTCATGAGTTTAGATTACGAATAAGATTCCCCCTCTTAAACGTGATGCTATAAATTGCAGGGTGAACACAAACATCGAGGTGATCCGTCAAGCAATTACATCGACAATTATACACAAATATGGTAGCTAAGCTTATAAGCATAAATTGAGTTCATGAAACACAGTAATCCAACAAATCCAGGCATACATAACAATCATAATCAAGAGCCAAAAATCAAACACGAACTAACATGGCTAGGGCTTCAAGTACCCCTAGCCCTAATTACACTACTCAAACATTATTGAATTAACGAATAACATAATTAAATGCATATGAAACATAAAACGATAATAGAATAAATAAACACAAATACTAAAGAATAACAAGGAGTAGGAAAAAGGGCTCAAACACTCTTCTTCTCCCAAGCCTCATGTCCTCCTTAGCACATGCTTGAATCCCAAAAGCATAAAACAATTATAAAATGCGGCTAACTATGTATATAAATTGAGTATGAATTTTGGACAGAGTTTTGGGACCTAGGAAGGTAAATTTGGCCCCCTGCAATAAACCCTAATGCCCATATTTATAAGAGAATAAGTAATCCTCTTAAAAATAGGAGTTTTTAATTAAATTCTATAAGGAAAAGGCTGCCCAATTAATTAAGAAATCTAATTAAAACCTTTCCTACAAGTAAAAGAATTAAAAATAAGAATACAAAAGGAAAAAAGACTAAAATCCCTATACAATATGGAGAATAAATGTGGAAGGAACTTGAAATTAACCTAAAAAGAAAAGAAAAGAAAATCTGAAATTAAACCTTCAGGGCCAATTTCGGTGGAAGTCCACCGAACCGGAATGGCGAGCTTCAGGGGACGCATGCTGAGGAGCTGTCCAGGTGTTCATTAGGCGTTTACCGATTCTGGAGGCACTTTACAGTAGGCGTGCGCATGACTCTGATGCAGAATTCGGTAGGTGTCCACCGAATTACTATGTCATTTTCTTTCCTTCATAGCTTCTTCGTTTCAACTCCGATTTAGGTGATTCTTTTGCCCAAATTCTCGTAATTCCAAGCTCTATTTGATCTACACATTTCTTACAAAATATATTATTTTCTAAAATTGAATAGAACGAAATATTAACAAAATATAAGTAAAAGGGCATTAAATTATAGGTAAAACATGCACAAATTATGACCTATCAAGTATGGCATTTGTGTGCATCCATTACTAAAGTTGGAAAATTGAATAAAAATGTGTAAAAGGCGTTAGGTTGAGAGATTAATCTCCTATGGCATGTTTGTAAATGCTTAGAGTCATTATTGAGTTTTCATCAAATTATTTGACTAAACTAAACATGTTCTTCTTATGAGGAGTGGTATTTTCTTCACGTTTCATATTATTTCGATCCCTTTGACTTTCGTTGCCCTCTCCAATTCACCGTATTTGCCTTCTTGAATAATTAACAACAATTTAAATTTTATTAATGTGTGTGTGGATTCAAGGAAGAAATTAAAAGAAACCATTGTGAAGCGACGAACAGATGAGTAATAATGCGGAAGATGTACAAATACACTTCATGTGAGAAGCACGTATGTGGTTAATTTGATGAGTAATCTTATGAAATTTGGATGTTTCCCCAAAATTTTTAAAAAACGTAAAACTCCTAGAGGTTAAATGGTCAAATTCAAATTTATAAGGTTGAAAATGGAAATCGTACAAATACGATGGATACAAAATCACATTTGGAATAACTCAATGTAATTTGAATTATAAATTACCTAAATACTCAAAGTTATTTAAATTACATAATACATGTCAATGAGAATGGATTTGTGAGAGTGGTGAGCTAAATAAAACTACTCAAAAATCATAATAAGTTTTCGGCGTATTTTTGGAAACACCAAGTGACAATATCTTCTTCCGCTTTCCAATCTCATAATATTATGTAAAACATCACATGGCACGAAAGCACAACCATTTGTATCTACAAGTGAAAGAAATTCGTAGCGATGTAAATAACAAATGTTGAGTAGCGTGTATATTCACGATAATATTTTCAAACTGATATGAAATTTGACACATATTTGCCTTTATTATTATTTCTTCTACATTAACTTTAATCCACTAAAATTTAAGATATAATATTTTCAATATTTATCTCAGGTACACTATAAAGTTGAATTATTATTCAAACTTAGAAAGCATCGTACGCAAGTATAACTTGCGAGTAATTTAATTAACATTCGTAAGAAGGAGATGAAATTGGTGAATGTGTTACAACGACACATTGATTCCAAACTTTACGACTGTTTCCTTACTCTCGATTTTTGGTGTTCCAGGGCGAAATTAACAAGCGTTGACTTTGACAAGCATTGACCACGTGCGTGGGGGTGTGTGAGTGCGAATTTTGAGGTGGGACCAGTGTCATTCAGAAGGTTTCGACGATCCAGATCCAATGGTGGTGGTTTCAGGTCGATCAGAGATTGTTATGTTGGTCAAATCAAGGTTTTTTACCTCGATAAACGTGTCCGAGAAATGTTGACTTTTCTAGGAGTTTTAGGGTTTTATCCTATAAACTTGTATAGATAGTTATTGACCTTTGGGTGTGATTTGGATAGGGTCAGATGTTCTGGAGATGGTGATTTAGCCTCGGGAAGGGTTCCAGTGCGCATATCGAGGTGGCAGCTAGGACGGTATGTGAGTGGACTTTTGTTTTCAAAATATGATGCATGCATAACTATTTTATGTGTTTTATATATGTGATTATGGTATTTATGCTTTACGTAGTTGCACATAATTCGAGGTTTATGGTTTTATATTTTGTTTATACGTGCTTGGGTTTTCGATGATGGTTTAATGCAATGGTTTTGGATTTGGAAATATGGAAATCAGACATGAAACCCATTTGATTTGGAAACTATCGGACTTGGAGTCCATTTGATTGATTGACATATCGGGATGGAGGCCTAGTTGGTTTACAATATCGGGCTTGCGGCTCAGTTAAGTATGATTTCGGGCATGAGTCCCATTTGTGGTTTATAAAATGCGATTTCGGGTTCGAAGACCCTAAAATGAAATTTGGATTTAAGAAATTGGATTTCTGGATTTATGAAAATTCCGGGCATGGCCCCTTTGAGATGTTTTGAAATGATTTTATAAAGATGTTTTCCATGTACCATCTTTATATGAGGATATGTGGATGGTCTCCTCCAGATGTTTGGGACACTGGGGAAGTCACAACGCATTACCTGCTAGGGGTCATTGCACGGAGCGACCAGACCGTATATTGACTCAGGAGTAAGATTGCTATTATTAGACATTTGAGACGTTAGACATCTGGGATGTTAGAGATTGACCTGGAGAGACCCCAGGTAACACGCGTTGCTTAGACCGTGATATGACGTCTGGGACATCAAGTGTCTGGGACGCTAGGCATCTGGGATGCCGAGGATGGGTATTTGGTAAACATTATTTATTGGATTTATGAAATGGTATTTCTGTGTTTATGGATTTGGGAAGTGGCCCACTTGGATTTGGATTTACGGGTTTCGGTGTTTCATGGTTTTGCGCTAAGGCCCTAATGATTTGACGAAAAAAATGGTTTGGGTTTTATAAACAGGTTTTGATTATATTTGAATTAACTGGTTTTCGAATGCATGCATGGTTTTACGTGAAGGGAATAAATGTATTTTGTGAAATGTGTTTTATTAAATTATTTGTTTTCGTCCACTCACCACTTTTATGGTTTTTAATGCCCTTCAGGTTGATTGCGGATGCGGGTTGTAGTAGCGACCGAGACATCACACTCCACCACTGACTCTGGCGCACGCTGAAAGCTCGAGTGGGCTGTTAGCTTGGGTATCACTTGTCTGGCCTTCGTGTTGCACGTAGGTTAGGCGGGTGTTTTACCTTCGTGTCGCACATGAGTTAGATGGGAGCATGGCACATCCCGTGTTAATCCTGGGGGGATTGGGATGGGTCATGTCAGCATGGTATCAGAGCGAGGTTTACATGTGGTACTCTGATACCAGCGTGGTATCCGAGCGAGGTTGGTCAGTTTGGAACCAGAGTATTGGTGCACCGGTGCTGTGGATGTGATGTCTTTGCGAGGATCAGCCCATCATCGACCTAAACATTAGGGTAAATAGTACGAGATTTAGTACAAAGGAATTGTGGCGCAGCTATGAAGTGTATCAATGTCGTAGATCGATCGGTGCTATGGTTTAGAGTTGGACCCGAGAAGGGCCATATATGACGAGATTACGGAGTTGAGACCATTTATTGGTCATGCTAGGCTGGTTTTGCTGCTCTCAGCAACCGAAGTCGTGAGGATCGGTTAGGTCAAGTTGGGAGTGTGCTGTACCCAGCAGCCGGGTTCCTCGAACCCTAGTTGTGATTGATGGATTGGAGAATATGAGTACAACAGAGTTAGTAGATGACCTTAGTGAGGAACCCTAGTTCGAGTGGTTGGTCTGGAATACGGTTGGACTAGTTGGACCAGTTGGACCAATTAGACCGATTAGTAATGTGGACATGGGGACTTGGTGAGTCCAACGAACCTAGTAGAATTAGTTGAGGCTAGTGAGAATTGGGTGACGTTGAGGGACATTACCCATTCTCTTTCTCTGGTACGGGTTTTCAGAGTAGGTTGTACCTAGAGTTGTGGGGTACGAGGAAGGCAAGTTCCTCCAACACGAGTATGGATTATAGCTCGTATGAGCAGAGTTTCAGGTTTGGTGTGATGCGAGCACTAGATGGGAGATGATGAGCCACAAGCTGAGGATGTGACTCTGTGGTGATGTGCTCGTGTTTGATGTGGAACGAACCAGGACATCCGATAAGTCAGAATGTTTCCTTTTTGTGCATGCCTTGTCATGGTGGTTTTATCAAAGTAGCACAGCGGAAGCGTGGTGGACCTAGGCTTGGTTTCGGTAATTAATCAAGAGAGATTGGTAAGCATTATAGTAATTATCAGAGGATACTCTTAGTCGAAAGAGGTGACTTCTCTTTTTCCGTTTGATTGGCCAGAGCTTCGGGCTTGGATGTCAATAGGATGGTGAGACTTTAGATTCCACATCGGGATCTCAAATATAGGTGGATTGGATGGAACCCAGTAGTGGTTGAGATGTGTTGGGACTCTTCCCAATAGTGATGGAAGAGACGCATGTGATTAAGATGAATAAGTGGTGATTGGACGAAACGGTATAAAGGACGATGTAAAAACTGTTATAGGAATTAGTGATCGTTTTGTTAGATATGGTGGTATGCAAAGATTTGGCTTCAGATCATAGCAGGAGTCTGTTGTGATTCTTCAGTCGAGTGGTACATCAGGTTAGGTTAGATTGACATCCTTTTGGATATTCATAAACGGTCATAATCGAACAGACAAGTTGGGTATTAGAGTGCTTACGGACACCTAGGTGGATGTTGTCTGAGTGAGTTGGGACTGGGAAGTCCAATAGTTGGAAAAAATGGATATGCTTCCAAAATGGTTGAAAATTCGGAATTAAGAGAAGTTGTGAATGTGATTCCGAATTAGGAATAAGTGGTGAGTGTAGCGGAGTTGTGTTACGCTCATATATGATGAATTTTGATGTCATCGTCTTGGATCATCCTTGATTTTCCCTATGTGCGGTGTTAGGGTTGACCTGAGAAAAGAAATTATGATGAAGGAGCCTCGATAGGTAAGGATGACAAGGAGTGACTATAACTGATCGATATGAGGTGATTAAAGAAAACCCACAGTCTAGACGGAACACGTCTCGTCTTTGACTGAGCTGTTTATGTAATGACCCGTCCCGAATATCGGGATTGAATATTAATTAATCATGAATTAGAATGACTAATCGGGGATTAGTTGAGTGAAATCGGACGAAACGTGCAAAATGACCGTTTTGCCCCTAGCGTGGGTAAAATGTTGACTTTTAGTTCGGGCGGTCAAATGGACTTTGGCCAGTGACTGAGACGTAGTTCGGGACGTCACGAGTTCATAGACAGGTGGCACGTTCGATTCCGACATTCGTAGTGAAAGTTATGGCGTGCGGAAGTTGAGGGCTATTTTGGTAATTTGGCATATTAGGGGCCAAATGTTGACTTTTTGATTTGGAGGTCCGATGGACGAGGGCCAAGGACCGTTACGTAGGTCTCGTCGGTACGAATCCGACGACAGGCGGCATGCCGAAATCGGAGATTTGACGACGAAGTTATGGTCACGGAATCGGGCTCGATTAACCGAACGAACCGGGAATAAAATAATATTTTATTATGAATAGTACCCGGTGACTGTGCACATCCGGATGAGTGACAAGTGTCACCCATCCCTTGATTCCAGCTCCATGTTTCCCTCCCAACACCATCATTACAACATCATCATTTATCCTTCATCGTTTCCTCCATTTTCTCCTTAATTTTCTCCTTCTTTGTTCTTCTTACCCGTGAGTTTTGAGCAGCAGAATTGGAGAGTGTTGGCTGCCATTTCTAACTGGTTTTGAGGGCAAAATCGAGTGCTTGTTGAGATTAACTCAACTGGTAAGTGAGTTAATCTCAACAAGCACTCGACTGTGCACATCCGGATGAGTGACAAGTGTCACCCATCCCTTGATTCCAGCTCCATGTTTCCCTCCCAACACCATCATTACAACATCATCATTTATCCTTCATCGTTTCCTCCATTTTCTCCTTAATTTTCTCCTTCTTTGTTCTTCTTACCCGTGAGTTTTGAGCAGCAGAATTGGAGAGTGTTGGCTGCCATTTCTAACTGGTTTTGAGGGCAAAATCGAGTGCTTGTTGAGATTAACTCAACTGGGTAAACACGGGAGATTGAGAGTGGCTGAAAACTGGGAATTCGAAAATTGGGTTTTTGGGAGGAAAAATCAAATTGGATGAATTGAGCCTTGTTGATCGAAATTGGGTTCAGTTTCAGTCTTCTGGGATTACTACGATCAATTTTGTAGAAGGAACTAAGTGGAATTGAGGTCGAATTGAGGTAGAACTGAGGAAGGAAACTTTCAGAATTTTCGAGATTGAGTCGAGGAATTGGAGGCTTTGATTGTTGAAATTGAGCTGGGGATTTTGTTCCTGAGGATCCCACGATGCTTCTGGATCCATCAATTGGAAGAAACTGATTGAAATTGACTGAACTCCATAGTTGCACAGTGACGAAGAATCGAGTTTGAGTCGTGGCGTTTGAGCCATGAATTGATGCAATTGAGATGGGGAAAGAGTTTACCTGAATCCACTGAAGCTTCTGGTTTCATCAATTGAGAGAAATCGATTGAAATTACGGGAGTTCTGAGGATGAACAGTGTGCGGGGTGTTCTTCGAATGATCAACTGTGATCATGAGGTTTGAGGATTGGAACCGGGTCTGATCGCGGGTTAAACGACCCGTTTACCAGACAAACGGCTGAGGGAGACAGCACTGTAGCTGGCGCGTGGGTTTCATGCGCAGCCACTCACGGCGGCGCGTGGGGGCGCGTCCGGCCTAGTCTCAAGGAGTTGTGATTTTCAGATTTTACGGAAAAACGTGCAGCCCGAAAACGGACCGTTTTGGACGGTGTGTGTGAGTGGACTTTGTTTTCTAACCGTGATGCATGCATATATGATTTAAATACCTTATTATATGATTTTATATGCTTGGGCATGATTTGTGTTTCAATCCGGTAATTTCTCGGTTTTATGATTATTATATTATTATTTTTGGGCGATTTTCGAGAAATTATGAAATTTGGTAAAAATGATGTTTGGACTTGGTTTATGAGTCCGGGATTGAAATTGATTGAAAATAATGTTTGGACTCGGATTATTGAGTCATGGATTGAAAATGATGTGGTGACTCGGGAATGAGTCGAGGGTCAATTTCGTGGATTTACGTGAAAATGGCAACGGAGGTTGCAACGCATGGATTTGCGTGATAATGTTATTTTGGGCATGAGAACCCAAGTGAATAGTGATTTTGACTCGGAATTGGAGTCATTTGTGAAATTGTGAAATTAATGATTTATTGGGATTTTTTGATTATTTTAATCAGTCTTTCGGGCACGTTTTACGAGGAACGTGCAAGTGATGTTTTGGGCTAGGCCCGGAGTTTAAATGATTTCTAAAATGATGTTTTGACTTGGTTGGTGAGTCAATGATGATTTTCGGATTATTGTATTGATTTAAATGTGATTTTAACGGTTTATGTGTAAAAGGTATTTTGGGCTTGAGACCCAGTTGAGAAGGACCTTGACTTGGTATGAAGTCAAGATTTGATTGAAATGTTTTGGGATGTAATTCCCGGGATGGTTTTCATTGTGATTGTGATATTCCCAGACGGTCGGTGCTTGGGGGGATTACCCAGACGACCGGAGCTTGGGGGATGTGATTGTAGGATCGGGAGTTGATCCTATGGTAGTCAGCTTCTCGGATGAGACTGAGCCTGGATGTACCACTCGGAGGTGTCTGAACCTGGGGATGTGTTCGCCCAGAGGTGATTGAGCCCGAGGGGGTTGAGCCCAGAGGTGTCTGTTCCCGAGAGAGTGACTGGATATTGGCCTACGCGTAGTGCAGCACTTGTGAGTAGTGCAGTTGATTGATTGTGCACTTTTGAGTAGTGCAGATGTGATTTGTGATATTTTATGCACTTGTGAGTAGTGCGGATTGTTTGGATTGATATATTTATTGTGCACTGGTGAGTAGTGCTGATTGGTATTGATTGTGATGATGTACTGGTATTGAGTACGGATTTTTGGTCTTTATGGCCAGTGATTATGTCTTCACATGTTTTGGCCTGAGAGCCGGGATTTGATGTTTTATAACATGAACTGATTTGGTGAACATGAGTTTTATGGACCATGGGAAAATATGTTTTGATTCTATCGGTCACTCATGTTTTACGATATGCAAGCAAGTTTGTGAAAACTGGAGGGTAAGAATGTATTTTGATAAATGTTTTTATAAGAGGTCATTTTTGTCCACTCACACCTTTTCTGTTTTGTGACCCTCCAGGCCGTGGTACGACGTTCGGGACTGATCGTGAGGCAGTGACAGCAGCAGAAATCCGCGCAAACATCCCTTGTCTGGCAAGCACTGAAGGGGAGTTTCGGACCTTTAGTTGACTTGTCAGACGGGAGCAGGACCGGGCACGGTTTTTGACGTCCAGTTGGGACGGGTCCTGTCAGTTTAGGTTTGGAAAAGGTGATGAGTAGTGGTATGTCAGCAAGGTGATCAAAGATGGTGTAAGACCCTATGAACTAAAGTCTGGCCGTTATCAGGGTGAATTGCCTTGTTGATTATGCTAAGCTAGGAGCATAAAAGAATCGTATTGTAAGGCAGTTGAAGGATCTTTGGGAATTGCTAGTGAGAAGATAAGACAGAGGTTGGATATGGGGATGAGTGTTGATTCTGAATTCATTCATTCAGATTAGAGTGCTAGTGACTGTCTGGTGACCAGGAGACCCGGAGGGGACACCAAGTGGAGTGTATGATCTGTCTTGGATATGGAGGATGTGTTTGGGTCTGGAGTGGTGACCTGTCTAGTATTGGATTAGACAGATGGACTCCAAAATTGAAGAGTAATTGGCTTTTGGGCCATTGGAGCATGAGTAGACTGAGACCTTATAAAGCCATGTAATGGACGGCCTCGGTATGAGAGTGGATGATCGATTGGAGTGGGCTCTAGTCATGTTGTGGACGGTTTAGGTATGAGGATGTTGTGTGTGCTTGCGGCATACATCAGTGGTGATGATGGATATGCTGGTGATCGGCTTAGTTCTGATGTAGTTGGTTGGTGAGGACGTGGACTGAACATTGGATATCGTGTGCTAGGTTGGAATAATCTTGTAGGGTTTAGTGATTGTGTGAGCTGGTGCTCAAGAGGCTCAGGGCCATGGATGGCCAGTGGAACCTTAGAGAGGACATGTGATCACTACTGGGAAGGAATTCGATGGGGTCCAGTTACACATAGGTTGAGTGAGTTGGTGGTTAGCGTAACCACAAATGAAGTGAGATGTCAGGTTTCTTTGCATGAAGCGACTGCTTTGTGACTCTGGTTGAGTCAGCATGGATCGCTAAGGGAGTTGACCGTGGTGAGTATCGAAACCGATAAATGCCGCCATTTTGAGCTTGGCTCAGTCAGGTGAGATTCGTGCCATTGTGACTGCAGAATCTTATACTACATTGAGGGAGTTGGTACGAGGTACCCTTAGTATGACTCTAGTGTGGGTCGAGGTTGGTGTCGTGACTCGAGTAGTGGATTGTCAATGTGATGTCAGTGACTGAATACCAGTTGGAAGTGACGATTGGAACTCTGATACCAAGGTGGTATTGTTAGGTGGTGGCAATTTTGGGAAGTATCCGTATAATAACATAATTGTCAGGTGGCGTACGCGGAATATGAAGCCCAGGTGTGAGACAGGTTAGGTTTCCACGGGTGGTGGTGGAAATGCGAACCTTTGGGAATGAGTGGGAGATGTGTTAACCCTTAATGGGAGTATGTATTTCGGTATGACGACCAAAGGCTAGAAAGTCTCAAAATGGAAGATTGAAAAGACGAGGAAGGTCAGTCTGAGTTACAAACGTCGTTTGAGTAGTATCTGTCAGCGTGGTATCGACGTGGTGTCAGCATGGTGTCAGGTGGTATCAGTTTAGAAGGTGTGGCGAATTTGTGGACTCCTACTTAGGACGTGGATTTCCACAGTTGGATGTGGACTTGGGGAAGTTGGAATTTCGAGGAAGAAATTGTTTAAGGGGGGGGAAACTTGTAACGACCCTTCCTGAATTTTGGAATTAGGTTAGTGACGAATTTGAGGATTAGTGTGACTAATTGAGGATTAGAAAAGGAATCGCAGACGGACTGTGTAAAATGAGGATTTTTCCCCTAGGAATGGGTGAAAGGTTAACTTTTGACCCGGGTGGTCCAATGGACTTAGACCGATGACCGTGACGTAGATTGGGTCATTACGAGTCCGTAGACATGCTGCACGTCGAAATTGGACGTTCGACGGGAAAGTTACGAGTCTTGGAAGTTTTATGGCACTATTCATGCAAACCGAGAAGAACGACATGTGGCATGATTTGATTGGGGAAAAATCTGGAAAGACCCACCAGATGAATGACAAGTGTCACCCATCTGGAAGGCCCAGACCCTAATATTGTGGGTTTATCCTCATCCTCATCAGCCATCATCTTCCTTTTGTTCATTCTCCCCGTGAAACCCATAACCGTGTACACCCAATCCCACACCCACAACCCTCAATCCTTATCTATTGCTTTTGGGCAGTGAATGGAAGTTGGAGAGGACAGTGAGACAATCATGGTGGTGGCCACGGTGGTGATCGCGCCGTCGAAGGTAAGGAAACCCGTGAGTCCTATTTTAGTTGAAAAATGTTAGGGTTGGTTTCGACGATTTCTAATCGATCTGGTGGCCTGGACGAGGTTCTTGGAAGTGAGGTGAGTCGTTTGGGCTTGGAATCAAGGCGGTGGTGACCAGAGCTGATCGAAAAACCCATTTGAAATCCACAGTTACTGTTCTCGTTCAATCAGATAATTTTTGGGCTTGGTTTCAGGGTTTTAAATAGGTAGATCGATTGGGAATGGTAGGACAATGATATAGGAACAAACGGGATCAAATTTGGGTTAGAATCGAAGAAATGAGAGCTGGGTCGGGTTTACGAGTCTGCACAACCCAAATCGCAAACTCGGACGAAGGTTGAAGATGACGATGACGTTAACGGGTGACGTCATCATCTGACAGCTGTCAGACAGGGACTAGTCGCAGGGTGACACGTGTCACATATTAGTGCCTAATTAGCACTGACATGTCAGTGCTGTGGCCCAATCACGGGCTGCCACGTGTCACTAACATGTCAATTACGTGGACCAATGACAGGCTGACATGTGGCACTATCAAATCTGACAGGTGTTAGATCTGACATCTGTAAGACTTGTCAATGCTGACGTTAGCGTTGACCGTTGACCACTGACGTCAGCGTTGACTTTGCTGACATTAGTAGAGTTGACTTTGACTGTGCGATGACCATGCGTGTAGGGATGCGTGAGCTTGAATTTTGAGGTGGGACCAGTGTCTTCGGAGGGTTTCGACGATTCGGATCCAATGGTGGTTGTTTTGGGTCGATCGAAGATTGTTAGGTTCATCAAATCGAGGTTTTTCACCTAAGGAAACGTGTCCGAGACACGTTGAATTTTCTAGGAGTTTTAGGGTTTTATCCTATAAACTTGTATAGATAGTTAGTGACCTTCGGATGTGATTTGGATAGGGCTAGAAGTTCTGGAGATGGTGATTTAACCTCGGGAAGGCTTCTAGAGCGCATATCGAGGTGGCAGTTAGGACAGTCTGTGAGTGGACTTTGTTTTTCAAAATATGATGCATGCATAACTGTTTTATATGTTTTCTATATGTGATTATGATAATTATGATTATGGTATTTATGCTTTATGTAGTTGCACGTATTTCGAGGTTTATGATTTTATACTGTGTTTATACGTGCTTGAGTTTTTTATGATGGTTTAATGGAATGGTTTTGGATTTGGAAATCTGGAAATCAAGCATGAGACCTATTTGATTTGGAAACTATCAGACTTGGAGTCCTTTGATCAAATGAGATATCGGGCTGGAGGCCCAGTTGGTTTACGATATCGGGCTTGAGGCCCAATCGAGTATGATATCGGGGATTAGTCCCATTTGTGGTTTATAAAATGTGATTTCGGGTTCGGAGACCCTTAAATGGAATTTGGATTTGAGAAATTGGATTTTTGGATTTATGATGGATTTATGGAAATTCCGGGCACAGCCCCTTTGAGATATTTTGAAATGATTTTATAAAGATGTTTTCCATGTACCATCCTTATATAAGGATATGTGGATGGTGACCTCCAAATATCTGGGACACTAGGGAAGTCACGGTCCGTTGCCTACGAAGGGTCATTGTACGGAGCGACCGGACCGTATAGTGACTCAGAAGCAAGATTGCTATTATTAGATGTCTGGGACGTCAAGCATCTGGGATGTCAGATATTGGCCCGGATAGTCCCCGCGCAGCATGCGTTGCTTAGACCCTGATATGATGTCTGAGACGCTAGGCATTTGGGATGCCGAGGATGGGTATTTGGTAAACATGATTTATTGGATTTATGAAATGGTATTTCCGTGTTTATGGATTTGGGCAGTGACCCACTTGGATTTGGATTTACGGGTTTCAGTGTTTTATGGTTTTGGGCTAAGGCCCTAATGATTTGAGGAAAGAAATGACTTGGGTTTTATAAATTATATTTGAATTAATTGGTTTTCGAATGCATGCATGGTTTTACGTGAAGGGCATAAATGTATTTTATGAAATGTGTTTTATTAAATTATTTATTTTCGTCCACTCAGAGTTTTTATGGTTTTTAATGCCCTTCAGGTTGATTGCGGATACAGACTGTAGCAGCGACTGAGACATCGCACTCCGCCACTGACTCTAGCGCACTCTAGAAGCCCGAGTGGGCTGTTGGCCTCGGTATCCCTTGTCTGGCCCTCGTGTTGCACATAGGTTAGGCGGGTGTTTGACCTTCGTGTTGCATGTGTGTTAGACGGGAACATGGCACATCCCGTGTTTGACCTTCGTTGCCCTCTCCAATCCACCGTATTTGCGTTCCTTGAATAATTAACAACAATTTAAATTTTATTAGTGTGTGTGGATTTAAGGAAGAAATTAAAAGAAACTATAATGACCCATCCCGAATATCAGAATTAAAAATTAAGTTATTATGGATTTAGAATGACTAATTGGGGATTAGTTGAGTGAATTCGGACAGAAGGTGAAAAATGACTGTTTTGCCCTTGGAATTGGACAAAATGTTGACTTTTGACTCGAGGAGTCAAACATATGAGGACTGAGGACCGTTTCGTAGAACGGGACATTACGAGTACGTAGACAGGCAGGACGTCGAAATCGGAGGTTCGACAAAGAAGTTACAGGTCTAGAACGCTTTATGGCACTATTCACACAAATTGAGAAACTGACTTGTGGCAAGTTTGGAGTAGAATGGAAATCTGGGTGGACCAATTAGTTAGTGACACCTGTCCCTTATTTGATTGGACCATTCTCCCACACGGTGGGATATTTCTCTCTCCCCTTCGACCGATCATTCCTTCGTTTTCTCCCAAAACCCGTGAAGGCCTTAACCTGTGCAAACCCAACCTTACAGCCCCTTCAATCCCCATTATCTGTGATTGGTGTGTGAATGAAAATGAGAGAGTGAAGTGTGACGATGCTGGTGGTGACCACGGTTCGAGCCGCCGTGGATGGTGGTCGGCGAAGCCATGAACGGTAGGTTTGATGTTTCAAATTTGGAAGTTTAGTCTTGGTGTTTTTTGAATGTTTTTGAGGTTTGTAATGTGTATTGGAGGTTTCTAGGATGCTAATGGACTTGGAACAGAGGCCAACGGTGGCGGAAGACGTGGGAACACGGTAGTGGAAGGATGGCCGGTTCACCCATCGATCGTTAAGGCACGATCTTAACTTGTTTTCACGATTTTGAAATCATAGGTTAGTAGAACATGATTAGATGAAGCTATAGGATTGAAAATGGACAAAAACAGACCGAAAACATAGAAGTTATAGGCCTGAACTGGTCACACCGGTTCAGTTGGACCGGCTGCACAGTCTGACTAAACCAAATCGGTTCAAGGAGGTTAAAGATGATGAATAGTATTGGTGCATGGGGGCACGTGGGGGACTTTTTGGGGAAGTGTTCAACATGTGAAATCATCTATTCGATGTAACGAACATTTTAGGACTGGTTTCGTGTCGATTGGACACCTTCTCGGGGTAGTTTTGGGTGTCCGAAGGTCTAAAGCCTATGAAAAATACGTTTAAAAATTCGGAAAAATTATGAGGATTTAATGAGAGGTTAATGAGGTAGTTAGTAACCCTGTAGTATGGTTTGGACAGGTTTGGAAGTCCCGGTGATAGTGATGTGGCTCGGAAGGGCGTATGACACGCTTATCGAGGTGGCAGCGTAGAACGGTCTGTGAGTGGACATTGTTTTCTAAACTGTGATGCATGCATAATTGTTTTATATGTTTTACATATGTGATTTCTATGATGATTATTGTGAAGAATGGTTTTACGTATTTTGCACGTATTTTGAGGTTTATGGCTTTATACAGTGTTATACGTGCTTGTGATTTCATTGATGGTTTGATGAAATGGTTTTTGTTTTGGAAAGATGAACTCGGGCATGAGACCCATTTGAGTTATGTGATTGGGCCGGGGGACCAGTTGGTTTACGAAATCGGGCTGAGACCCATTTGAGTTATGTGATCGGGTCGGGGGCCCAGTTGGTTTATGAAATCAGGCATGAGACCCAATTGTGATTTATAAATGTGATTTCGGGTCAGGGACCCTAAATGGTTTTGGAATTATGGTTTTTCCTTATGGAAATTACGGGCAGAGCCCTTTGATATCTTTTGAAATTTCTTTATAAAACTGTTTTCCATAAACCATCTTGATACAAGAATATGTGGATGGTCTCCTCTAGGTGTCAGGAACACTGGGGAAGTCACCGTGCATTGCCTGCTAGGGGTCACTGCACGGAGTAACCGGACCATATAGTGACTCAGGAGCAGGATTACTATGATTAGACGTCTGGGACGTCAGACATCTGGGATGCCAGAGATATGGACCTAGAGAGACCCCTAGCAGTACGCGTTGCTTTTACCGCGATATGACGTCTGGGACGTCAAGCGTCTGGGATGCTTGACATCTGGGATGCCAAGAATGGTTTAAATATGTTTTACTGAAATGGTATTTATGTGGTTATGGATTTGTGTTTATGGATTTGGGTAGTGGCCCACTTGGTTCTAGATTTACGGATTTTGGTATTCTATGGTTTTGGGCTGAGTTCCCACATATGTTTAGATTTACGGTTTTTGGGCTAAGGCTCTAATAGTTTATTTAAGTAAATGGTTTGATTACTGGTTTTCGAATGCATGCATACTTTTTAGTGAATGGAATAAATATCTTTATGAAATATGTTTTTATTAAACTATTTATTTTTGTCTACTCACAGTTTTTAATGGTTTTAATGCCCTTCAGGTTGATCACGGATGTAAGCTATAGCAAAAACCGAGACATCGCACTCCTCCACCGATCCTGGCGCGCTCTAGGAGCCCCAGTTGGGCTGAGATTTTTAGTTATCCCTTATCTGACACTTCGTGTCAGACGGGAGCATGGCACATCCAGCGGTAATCCCCGGGGGGATTGGGATGGGTCGTGTTAAAAACCATTGTGAAGTGACGAATGGATGAGTAATAATGCGGAATATGTACAAATACACTTCATGTGAGAAACACGTATGTGGTTAATTTGATGAGTAATCTTATGAAATTTGGATGTTTCCCCATAATTTTAAAAATTGTAAAACTCCCAGATGTTAAATGGTCAAATTCAAATTCATAAGGGTGAAATTGGAAATTATACAAATACGATGGATACAAAATGACATTTCGAAACTCAATGTAATTCGAATTATAAATTACCCAAATACTCAAGGTTATTTAAATTACATAATACATGTCAATGAGAATGGATTTGTGAGAGTGGTGAGCTAAATATAACTACTCAAAAATCATAATAAGTTTTCGGTGTATTTTTGGAAACACCAAGTGACAATGTCTTCTTCCACTTTCCAATCTCATAAATGTATGTAAAACATCACATGGCACGAACGCATAACCATTGGTAGCTCCAAGTGAATGAAATTTGTAATGATGTAAATAAAAAATGTTGACTAGAGTGAATATTCTCGACTATATTTTCAAACTGATATGAAATTGGTCACATATTTGTATTTATTATTATTTGTTCTACATTAACTTTAATCCACTAAAATTTAAGATGTTATATTTTCAATATTTATCTCAGGTACACTATAAAGTTGAATTATTATTCAAACTTAGAAAGCATCGTACAGAAGCATAATTTGCGAGTAAGTTAATTAATATTCGTAAGAAGGAGATGAAACTGGTGAATGTGTTACATCGACACAGTGATTCCAAACTTTACGACTCTTTGCTAAAACTTGAGCTTTCCTTACTCTCGATTTTTGGTGTTCTAGGGCGAAATTGACAAGATCATCATGGCATGATTTTCCCAACGACACAAGCTCTCGGCAACAATGGTTGCTAAGAATACTCGCACCTTCAAAAATATCATTGAACACTTCCCATGCACACTGTTTGGAGAAATTTTTTCTGCATTCATCCAAGCTCTTTCGATCTAAGGATTCCGTTGGTGGTATAATGTGACTAACTAAACATAGAATGACCATAACTTGGAGGACATTTTGCCTGCCCATAATGCTTGTAAAAAAATGTTTTAATTTTTATTTTCTCTGATATTGCCTTTGCAATCGAATTGAATAGCATATGAGATAGATATTCTATATTTATACATAGGTGATGTTGTAGAAGAATGAGAGATTCATAACATCAAGAAACTTATGCATTTATAACTACGGAAGAAAAATAATATTTAACTGACCCGAATTAGTAAATATAGGGAGTTTCTACGTTTTTGTCTTCTTCGGTATAATAAACACATATTTTATGGAGTTACAAGTAATTTTTTTCCAATTTTGAAAATATCAAAAATAATTTTTACTTTTCACCTTCATAACTAGAATTTCTTATCATCAAAAGACGCTGAACATAATTTTTACCAATAATTTGCAAGCAAACTCGTATTAACTTATCCGCCGAATATTTAAATAATTTTTACTTTTATTGAAACATTTTGAACGAAAGTTTTAGAAGTTTGGCATTTGTGTACATGCATTACTAAAGCTGGTAAATTGGATACAAATGTGTAAAGACGTTAGGTTGAGAGATTTTAATCTCCTATGTCATGTTTGTAAATGCTTAGAGTGATTATTGAGTTTTCATCAAATTATTCGACTAAACTAAACCTATTCTTCTTATGAGGAGTGGTATTTTCTTCACGTTTCATATTATTTCGATCCCTTTGACTTTCGTTGCCCTCTTCAATCCACTGTATTTGCATTCTTGAATAATTAACAACAATTTAAATTTTATTAATGTGTGTGTGGATTCAAGGAAGAAATTAAAAGAAACCATTGTGAAGTGACAAACAGATGAGTAATAATGCGGAATATGTACAAATACACTTCATGTGAGAAGCACGTATGTGGTTAATTTGATGAGTAATCTTATGAAATTTGGATATTTCCCCAGAATTTTTAAAAAACGTAAAACTCCTAGATGTTAAATGGTCAAAATCAAATTTATAAGGGTTAAATTGGAAATCGTACAAATACGATGGATACAAAATGACATTTGGAATAACTCAATGTAATTTGAATTATAAATTACCTAAATACTCAAAGTTATTTAAATTACATAATACATGTCAATGAGAATGGATTTGTGAGAGTGGTGAGCTGAATATAATTACTCAAAAATCATAATAAGTTTTCATTGTATTTTTGGAAACACCAAGTAACAATGTCTTCTTCTACTTTCCAATCTCATAATTGTATGTAAAACATCAAATGGCACGAAAGCATAACCATTGGTAGCTCCAAGTGAAAGAAATTTGTAATGATGTAAATAACAAATGTTGAGTAGCGTGAGTATTCTCAACTATATTTTCAAACTGATATGAAATTTGTCACATATTTGTCTTTAGTATTATTCGTTCTACATTAACTTTAATCCACTAAAATTTTAGATGTAATATCTTCAATACTTATCTCAGGTACACTATAATGTTGAATTATTATTCAAACTTAGAAAGCATCGTACGCAAGCATAATTTGCGAGTAATTTAATTAATATTTGTAAGTAGGAGATGAAACTGGTGAATGTGTTACAACGAAACATTGATTCCAAACTTTACGACTCTTTGCTAAAAATTTATCTTTCCTTACTCTCGATTTTTAGTGTTCCAGGGCGAAATTGACAAGATCATCATGGCATGATTTTCCCAACGACACAAGCTCTCGGCAACAATGGTTGCTAAAAATACTCACCTTCTAAAATATCATTGAACACTTCCTATATCGATCCCTTTGACTTTCGTTGCCCTCTCCAATCCACCGTATTTGCGTTCTTGCAGACCGAGTGTAATAGGTCTGTATATCAATGAAAAAGGAGTTTCGAATCATAAAAAATCTTATTTGTTGATCGACCAATAGATGTAGGCCAAATGTTGGCGTAAGCCGAGTGAAGGTGTACACCGACTCGTCTATTTGAGTCAAATTGCAAGTGTTAGGGTGTAGGCCGAGTAAGACCATACCTTGACCCGTATGTTTGTGTCAAATAGCAAGTGTTAGGGTATATGACAGGTAATACCGTACCCTAACTCATATGTTTGAGTCAAATAAAAAGTGTTAGGGTGTATGTCGAGTAAGGGTGTACAACGACTCATCTATTTGAGTCAAATTTCATGTGTTAGAGTGTAGGCCGAGTAAGACCGTATGTCAGGACCCGACTCTCCTCTGTAAGGTTTCGACTCATCTAGCACGATATTATCCGCTTTGGGCCTCCTTGCCTTTGTCTTCACGGTTTTGTTTTCGGGAGCTCATGGTGCAACTTCCCAGAGGGTCACCCATCATGGAATTGCACCAGCCTTCACTCACTTAACTTTGGAGTTCCTCAAGAATTCAAAGCCAGTGAGCTCCTAGAAGGCCTCGCGCTAGATAGGTGTGTGCCTACACCTTTAAGTCACACCACCATTCCCCTCTCAGATCATTCCTCTCGCAGGAATGTGGGATTGTTCACCGTTCCCTCCAGGAGACGGGTTTTACAATCCACCCCTCCCCCCTTAGGGCCCAGCATCCTCGCTGGCACACTTCCGGGTTGGGTTCTAGGTCTGATACCATTATGTCAGGTCCCGACTCATCTAGCACGATATTGTCCGCTTTGGGCCTCCCTGCTTTTGCCCTCACGGTTTTGTTTTCGGGAGCTCACGGTGCAAGTTCCCAGGGGGTCACCCATCATGGAATTGCACCAGCCTCCACTCGCTTGACTTTGGAGTTCCCCAGGAATCCAAAGCCAGTGAGCTCCCAGAAGACCTCGCGCTAGATATTTGTGTGCCTACACCTTTAAGGCACACCACCATTCCCCTCCCAGACCATTCCCCTCGGAAGAATATGGGATTGTTAACCGTTCCCTCTAGGACATGGGTCTTACATCGTACCCTGACTCGTAGGGTTGAGCCAAAGTGGTGGTGTAAGCCGAGTAAGGCCATACACCGACTCATATGTTTGAGTCAAAATAACACATGTTAGGGGGTAAGCCGAGTGACACCGTACCCTGACTCGTAGGTTTGAGCCCAAGTGTTGGTGTAAGCCCAGTAAGGGCATATACCAACTCGTATATTTGAGTCAAATTGCAAGTGGTAGGGTGTAGGCCGAGTAAGACTGTACCCTAAATCATAGGTTTGAGGCCAAGTGTTGGTGTAAGCTGAGTAAGGTCGTACACCGACTCGTATGTTTAAGTTAAAATAACAAGTGTTAGGGTGTAGGCCGAGTAATACCGTACCTTGACTCGTATGTTTGAGCCCAAGTGTTACATGAATACGTATTGTTTGTAAGGAATGAGATTTCATTGATAAATGGAGCTAGTAATGGCGAATTACAACAAAGTATGGGAGACAAAACGCTAACTGGTAGGGCTGTTTGAGTTGACTAGAGGAAGTAATTCTTCAGGTGGTCGGCATTCCATGGATGACCGAGCTATCTACCTTCGAAGTCAGTCAATTCGTATGTGCCAGGCTGGTAGATCCTTGTAATCGTATAGGGTCCTTCGCAATTCGGTGTGAGTGTTCCAGCTCAATGATCTTTGGTTGCGAGGCTGACCTTCCGTAGAATCCAATCTTTTTCCCGAAAACTGCGTGGTTTGACTCTTGCGTTGTGGTAATTGCAGAGTCGTTGTTTTCAGGCAATGTTCCACAGGTTGGCTTGAGATCCAAAATAAGTGCTACCTGATGGTCATTCTTTTTTGGCTTGTAAGATGATACTCGATAGGAAGTTTTAGTGGTCTCCGCTGGGATGACTACCTCAGTACTGAAAGTTAGTGAGAAATGGGTTTCATTTGTCAACGTTCGGTAGGAGGTCCTGTATGACCAGAGTTCATTTGGTAAGATTTCGGACCACTTAACCTTGACTTCGTCGAGCTGAGTCTCCAACGTATGCTTGATGAGGCCATTCAATTGAAGATAAGTCGGGGAGGTGAAACAGAAGCGGATGTTATGTCGTTCGTATAATGCGCGGAAGCGTGCACTTTCGAATTGTTTCCCATTATTTGTGATGATGGTGTGCAGAAGACTGAAATGACATATGATGTTCTGGAAGATGAATGTCTTGATCTAGACAATGGTGATGGAGGACATAACTTTGGCTTCCACCCACTTTGCGAAATAATCTACCGCCATTACGGCATACTCTGTCTTTCCTTTTTCGTCCAGCATTTTGCCAATCAAATCAAGCCCCCATTGTCAAAATGGCCTAGGGATGGGCATGGGCGTGAGGTTTTCTGTTGGTAAGTGGAGGTAAAGAGCGAACCTCTGGCACTTCTCGCATCTTCTAGGAAAAGAGCGAACCTCTGGCACTTCTCGCATAGTTGGCCAATAGAAGCCTTGGAAAAAGGCCTTGTGTGCTAGCGAGTGTGGGCCAAAGTGGTTACCGTATATGTCGGTGTGTATCTCTTCCAAGACGGCCCTTCCTGCGCTCAGGATGAGGCACTTCAGGAGAGGGATAGTGATGCCTCGCGTGTACATGTCGCTGTTAATTAGGCTATATCAGGCAGCTTAACGTCGAATCTTCTTAGCTTCGACCCTATCAGAGGGGAGAGTTCGGTCGGAAAGGAAATATGCGAAAGGGGTCATCCATGTGGGCTTGGTATGAATGGTGCAGATGAAAGAGGGCTCAGCGCTTGGGTGGCCGAGGATTTCCAAAAGGACCTTCCAGCTCGATCTCTCATCCAGGGAAGCTGTGAGCCGAGAAAGAGCATCAGCATGACTATTTTTTGACCTCGGGATCCATGTGATAGTGTGGCATTCAAAACCATCCAAGAGAGCTGTGAATCGCTGTGAATCGAACTCATTGTTGATCTAACTAACGATGAGCTGTGAATCGCTGTAGATTTGAATTTTCCTAGCCTCCATGGATTTAGCTAGGCAGAGTCTAGCAAGTAAAGCTTTATACTTGGTGAACAGCTTATTCCATTTTGATCTTGTCTGGGGTAGTGCATACTAGTCCCGTACTGGAGCCGCTGTGGCAGGCTGAGCTGTCGACGTAGAAGAGCCAAGTAGGCTTGGTTAGGTCTAGCTATAGACCTCTGTCATCCACGGCCTGTGTTGTGGGTGAGGGGAGAGCAGGAGTAGTGGCCTATGTTATGAGTTTTTCCAGCACATAAGATAATTCTGAAATAAAGTCTGCGTCTTCCCGATGTCTCTGGCTTCTGGAGCACTTGTCTGAGCATTTTGTCAGTCATCACGGTGATTGAATGAGCCTAAAAATAGGTTCGGCGATTTCTGGAAGACATGATTAGAGTGAAGGTAAGTTTTTCAATGTCGGTGTACCTTATTTCTGCATACTGGAATGCCTTGCTGACGTAGTACCGCTCCGTCCTTTCTTTGGCGAGTACTGAGCAGATTGCAGATGCTGAGACAAAGAGATAGAGTCTCGGGTCTTTCTAGCAATGACACTCTTCCCATGTACTCCTTAAGGTCGTTGAAGGCCTTGATGTACTCTTCAATCCATGTTATGTGTCTGGACTTGCCTTTGAGGGCTTTAAAGAATGGCACGCACTTGTCCGTTGCCTTTAAAATGAATCGCGTAAGAACTGGTACTCGACTGATGAGGCTCTGGATGTCTTTCTGAGTCCAAGGGGGTTCCATATTGATAAGGGCCTTGATTTTCTCCGGGTTGGCCTCGATTCCCCGCTAGCTTATCATAAAAACCAGAAACTTCCCTGAGCCGAATCCAAAGACACACTTGGATGGGTTTTCCCTCATTCTATATAGTCTGAGGACATAACATCCGTGAAAGGTTTGGGATATGTTGGTCAGCCGATTTACTCTTAATGAACATGTCATCGACATAGTCCTCCATTGTCTTTCCGATTTGGTCTTCAAACATGAAGTTGACGAGACGCTGGTACGTAGCTCCTGTATTCTTAAGTTCGAAGGGCATGACGTTGTAGCAATAGAGTCCTTGTTCTATTCGGAATGTTGTATGGATTTTTTCTGCTAAGTGTATGAAGATTTGATTGTAGCCCGAGTAGGCCTCCATAAAACTTAGGAGTTCGTGTTCCGCCGTCGGTCGACCAGTTGATCAATCTTGGGAAATGAAAAACTTTCTTTGGGGCATGCCTTGTTCAAGTCGGTGAAGTCTATGCACATTTGCTATGCTCTAGAGGGCTTCTTGACTAGGACCACATTGGCCACCCAAGCAACGTAGACTGCCTTCCAGACGAAGTGGATGGTGCTGAGCTTAGTGATTTCGGCCTTCATGGCCTCTGTTCGCTTTGCATCGTAGAGCTGGCGTTTTTGGTCAATCAATTTGTAAGAAGGGTTGATGCTCAGTTGGTGGAAAATGACTTCAGTAGATATTCTTTGCATGTCCGTATAAAACCACGCGAAGACCTCGAAGTTATCTTGCAAGAACTTGATGAGCTGCAGCCGTATGTCAGGGGAAAGATCGGTTCCGATTTTTACCTTTTGGTCTGCAAAGTAATGGGAGAGCACGACCTCCTCAATTTCCTCGATCAATTGTGGGTGTGGCACTGTCGAATGATCCCTTGAGTCTTCCACTGGTCCATCCTAGATGTGTTGTACTTCTTGAGGGTTGATCGGGTTGGTCTCAAAATCTGATTCTATTTCGGCCATCGTTTCCTTAGGAGGTTGGATTGGTGCCTCAAAGATGCATGCCCTTGCCTCCATCTGGTCACCGCGGACTTGGCCAATACCCATTAGAGTAGGGAATTTAACCAAGAGCAGGTGTGTGGATACCGCCGCTTTGAGATGATTGATTTTTCCTCTCCTGAGGATGACATTGAAGGCTACATGATAGTCCACCACTAGGAAAGGCGCGAGCATTGTTGCCCTTCGAGGGTTTGTACCGAGGGAGAGTGGGAGAGTGATGGTGCCACATGGAATTATGGAGTCCCAGTAAAGCCGAAGAGCGGGGTGGTCGATCAGTCTTGGCTGGTCTCCGATATGCTTAGTTGTTTGAACACCCCTATGGAGAGGACGTTGACAGAGCTGCTGGTGTCGATCGTGACCCTTTGGACGTAGAAGTTGGATATCTCTGCCATGATGAAAATTAGGTCATCGTGAGGATAGACGATTCATCATTCTTCCTCCTCCGAGAAAGTGATAGATACCCAGCCTGGTCTGCTGGTTTTCCTAGCTCGCATGTCCTCAATGTTGTAGATTTGATGATTCTGCTTGGCAGTTCACAAGAAATTCTTCTTTTCTCATTTGAAGGTCAAGGATGAGGAGATGGATGGTCCCCCAATGATAATGTTGATTTGTGGGTTACGAGGCGGAGATGGCGCGTTCGAGAGGAACTGATTGATTTTTGCATCCCTTGCAAGTGCTTCGACTAGGTCCCTAAATACCATGCATTGGTCGATACTATGACCATTGTATTTGTGGTACTGGCACGAGGTTCCCGTATTTTTGCCGAGTTTTCCCTTAGCTGGTGCCCACGTAGATTTTGGAATCTTGTGCTCGACATTGAGCAAAACATTCTCGTTATGGGTGTTGAGTATGGTGTAGGTTTCATACTTCGACCGAGGAACCCGTTTTCCCCACTGTTTGGCCGATCCCCTTGATGGTTTTGCCTCTACTACTGATCCTGATGGTTTGGATTCTTGCCCTTCTTTCCTGGGTTGTATAGGTTATTACTATTTGATGAGTCATTTGGTTTCCCTCCATAGCTTTGTTGCCCTTGGTTGTGAGGACACTGGTCTGAGGCCTGTTGTTGGTCCTGACCTCTCCGTTGGTAAGTTTTAATTGAGTGGATCTAGGACGGCTGATATGTGTTAGCCATGGATATGACTGTCTTTTGGCTTAGCATCTGGGACTTGACATCTACCGACGCCTGTTTCATAATCTCATTATATGTTGTCCAACCTTGAGTATTTCCCGAAGGCTACCTTTGAAAGATATGAACACTGCTCTATCGTCTGTCTTGGCGCACTGAGAATACTCGTTACTGAAACTGACTACGTATTTCCATAATGGTTCATTTGTCCTCTTCTTCAGTTGGAATAGGTCCTTCGTTGAGAACAGATGATCAGTTTGGATCAAGAATTGGTTCATGAAGGCGGAGGCGAGCTGTTCGAAGGAGTCTATGGTTCTGACCTCCAGCTTGTAGAACCAGTTGATAGTTGCATCAATTAGTGTGGAGCTGAAAATTAGGCATTGTTCGTCGTCTGAGAGATTCTTGAGGGCCATGTCCGAGTAGTAGTTGTTCATATGGGTGTATGGATCGTCCTTTTCGTTGTAAAGCGGTATTTTCAAAGGACTGATCTCGTGGTTGGTCCTAAACTAATTGATCATCTCAGTGAAAGTTCCCTGAGTGGCTTTAGCCCAAGTCGGCCTCGTCGCTCAGTTTGTTTAGCTTCGAGTGTTTTAACACGATCCAATAAATGTTAGACGAGTGAATCAGCCCTAGACGACTAGAGTGTGCCTCGATCAAAGTGATCAATCCTCTTGGTGTGCCTCGTAGCTGTGCGTTTACCCACCAATGGTGGTCGCTCGGTGGCCCTTATAAACGGACAAATTCTAATGCCCTTGATGAGATCTGCTGACCTATCTGGGTCGCTCGGTATCCTTCCCAGTGGATAGGTTCGGGAGGTTCCTGTGGAGTCCGTTGACTTGCCTTGGCCGCTTGGTGTCCCCCCTGTGGGATAGTTTCCGAAGGCTCCCGTGGCGTCCGCCGACCTACCTAGACTGCTCAGTATTCCCGCGGGAGGGTTGAGATAAGGGTCCTTGTTGGTGATGTTGGTCGTTCATCGGGCCTGCCAAGCAGTTTGGGCAGAGCTCTAGGTATTGTGCATTGAGTTAGCATCCTCCGGCTCGATGGGCGTTGACCTTAGTCTGTACGAGTCATAGCTGTTCTGCCACCTCGGTGTACCGATCGTCAAGTGCTTAACACCTTTACTTAGCATGTGTACCCTTGGCTTTTACTTCTGCCATATCACTTTGTAGCTTTTCAATAATCTGTACAAAGTTAGGAGAGTTATCTTTCGGCGCCCTAGACCCTTGTCCAGGAGTAATCTTGCCGAGGTCATGGTCACCCAACATGTTTGCTATTTGGGACGAGTGTGTACTTGGCTCGGTGGAGAGTGGGCAGACTTAGTCAGTTTCCCACAGACGGCACCAAACTATTGAAGCAAGAAATGTTCCAATGATCTATTACTCGTCATCTAATCACCAGATGACACGTGTCCTTCCTCGTAACCTACCAGCTGGGAGAGTCGTGGGTTTTCAGTTAGTACGGGCACTAGTGTGGTGCTGACCTAAGGTTTTCCAACGATCAAGTTAGTAACTTTGTCTGTAAGAGGAAACTGTAAATGGTATGTTTGGTAGAGTAATAGTGAATAGTAAATATTTGTTACCTTTATTGGGGAAATGTGTATGACTTATGTATGGGTGAGTGGGATGTTTAATTTCCATAGTTTCGATGTGGGACAAATGCTTCTCGATTTGCGTGTTGACACCTGTTACGAAAATTGAGGGTCGAGGTGCTTCCACGTGTCATCCCTTCTTGGGCCTATTGTTGGGGCTATGTTAATGGTATGGGCTTAGGCCATGTTTGGTGCTCGGGTTTTAGGTATACTGTCCATTGAGTATGATCAGATATAGTGTCAACATATTTAAATTTCATAATGCGTGCCAATGAGAGTGGATTTGTGAGAGGGGTAAGCAAAAATGCACAACTCAAAAATCGTAATAAGTTTTCAGTGTATTTTTTGAAACACCAAGTGACTATGTCTTCTTCCACCTCATAATTGTATGTTAAACATCACATGGCATGAAAGCATAACCATTGGTAGCTCCTAAGTGAAAGAAATTCACAATGACTTAAATAACAATAGTCTATTAGCATGTATATTCTCGAGTATGTTTTCAAATTGATATGAAATTTTTCACATATTTTGCCTTTATTATTTTACTTTCTACATTAACTTTAATCCACTAAAATTTAAGATATAAAATTTTAAATATTTATCTCAGGTAAACAATAAAGTTGAAATATTATTCAAACTTAGCAAGCATCGTATGCAAGAATAATTTGCGAGTAATTTAGTTAATATACGTGAGAAGGAGATAAAACTGGTGAATGTGTAACAGCGACACATTGATTCCAAACTTGACGACTCTTTTCTAAAACTTGAGGTTTGCTAATCCTTGATTTTTTGTTTTCTAGGGCGAAATCGACAAAATCATCATGGCATGATTTTCCCAACGACACAATTTCTCGGCAGTAATGGTTGCTAAGAATACTCGCCCCATCAAAAATATCATTGAACACTTCCCATGCAAACTTTTTTGAGAATTTTTTTTTATGCATTCATCCAAGCTTTTTCGATCTAAGTCTACTAATGGCGGGGTAATAATACGCTAAAACTAAGCATTAAACACTTTTACTCAACACTTAATAAAAACATATGAAAATTAAAACTTTTTTTTTGTAGATTGTAGTATTGATAAGTATGGATCGTTCTTAACTGGGGATTGAGGGTACCTAAGCATGATTATCGTTTGATTAATTAATTAGGGGGGTAGTTGATTGTTTCTATTATCCTACGTGATTAACTAATCTAAATTAATCTAATTTATTATTTACATGGTCAACTTATCTTTAACCTAACTTATTCATGATTGTATTAACTTCAACCTACAAAATCCTATAGTCTTAATCTTATGAGTTACTTGCATATTCTCTTAAGTACGTGCCCTGGGCTCCCGACGACACTTTCAATGACCTAGACTAGGGGCTTCCGCAGGGTTGATTCCTTTGATGTCTGCAAGTGTCCATCCAATCGTGGTCTTGTATTTCTTGAGTACAATCAGAAGTTTTCTCTCTTGATGAAGTTTTAAAGTTGAAGAAATAATGGTGGGTAAGGTGTCATTATCTCCAAGGTATGCGTACTTAAAATGTTCCGGAAGTACCTTGAGTTCTAGTTGAGGGGCTTGGAAAACAGAGGGAAACATTTTATTAATACCAAAAGTAATTGTAATTGTAGGAGAAGGACTTACATATCTTGTCATTTCATCTAGGGCTATGACCGATTCAAGGATTCTAAGTTCAAGGACCTCAATTAGTGTATCGAAGAGGACTTCATTCCCGATTTGGGTCAGTTCTGCTCCTTCTTGGATGGTTATTTCGAGTTCATCATCCTGCATATGGTTGAAGTGTTCCTGCGACATAGATTCAACAATGTCAATAGAAAAGCATGCATTAACACTTGTAGTAGGATACCTCATAGTTTCAAAGATATTGAACTCAATCATCTCCCCATCGAATTCCATGGATAGAAGACCCTTGTGGACATCTATCTTTGTTCTTCCAGTCCTCATGAATAGATGTCCCAAAAGAAATGGTGTGTTGTCCAAGGACTCTCATTCATGTCAAGTATATAAAATTCAGTCAGAAAGATAAGCTGATTGACCTACACATGAACATCTTCTACATATCCCCTTGGATATGCGTGAGAACAATATGCTAATTGAATAATCACATTGTCTTTCTTTAATTCTCCTAGATTCATTGATGCATAAATATGGTATGGCATAACATTGATTGATGTACCTAAATCGATCATGACATTATCAAAGCACTTGTTACCTATTACTCAGGGAACCGTAAAGCTCCTGGGATCTTTCAATTTTGGTGGCAGGTTTCGTTGGATAACTGCAGAAACAGTTTCGTTTACGTTAACCCCTTCTTTCTCTCTTTTTTTCCGCCTTTGAGTGCATAACTCCTTGAGGAACTTGACATAAGCCGGTACTTGTTTGATGCATTCAATCAATGGTAAGTTCACTTGTACCTTCCGGAATATGTCAAGGATCTCATCATACTTCTCATCTTTCTTAGTTTTGGAAAATCTGCTTGGAAAGGGTGCATGAGACAACAAGGTGTTAGTAAGAATAGAATTTGAAGAGATAGGATTGTTACCTTTGACGTGGCTAGATGGTATGGAAATTGGTGCCACTTCCTTGTTTAGGTTCGTAATGGTGACCTTATCATACTCATTTTTAACCAATTCGTCATTTTCCTTCCTAGCATCCTTAGAACTTGATTTCGGGCCTTCCTTCGGCATATGGTCATCCAAAACCTTCCCAATTCACGTTGTAACATTACTAGCATGCTCAAAAAAATTATTCTTTGGGTTGGGAACAATTTGTGAAGGCAACTTCCCTGTATCTTTGACTTGGCCCATGAAATCGACGATTTGACCAATTTGCTTCTTCATTTCAAAAATGTCATGGCCATGAGTGTTCAACGTCTCCTTTGTTTGCTTTTGGCTGTCCATAAGAACTTGAGTTGAAGTGGATAATTGTGCAAACATCTGATCATAATTCGGGTTAGAGAATTGGTGAACCAGAGGAGCTTGTTGCATACCCCTAGGTTGATGAGGCATCGGTGGTCTTGGCAGAAATTGTGTCGTGAATACCCTTGTGGGTATTGAGCTCGAGGGTTCAAACATCCTTCATTGCTGCTCCACTTGAATCCCAGATGATCACGGTTACCTTGTCCATAGTTGTTAAAGTTATTGAACCGTTGGCCCCCTTGATATCCCCCTAAGACATTGGCTTATTCCATGCCATCATTTGGGTTTGTAACTTGAGGGCATTGATTATGTAGGTGTCCGTCCAATTGGCACATGCCACAAATAAGTCTCTTAGGTTTCATAGCCCTTTTGGCTTCGAATTCCAAAACTTGTTCAAGCATAGATTGGAGCTTTTCAATCTTTTCATCTAAGGCACCCTTGGAATTAAGTGCATTTACCCTCTTCTTGGGAGACATGCCATAGTGGGCATCATTGGTGGCCCTACTCTCGAGTAACTGTCTTTCTTCGAGCTTGTCTAAGTCCATAAATGCCCCATGTGAAGCTGCATCAAGAAGGTCTCAGTCCATGGGTTTGAGACCATCATAGAAGTAATGCATTAGGTTAGTCTCCGAGAAACCATGTGAAGGACAAGTAGAAAAAAGGACCTTGAAATGATCGTAGTACAAACCAAAGGTTTTGTCTTGTGCTTGGGCAATGGATGTGATCTCTTGCCTCTTTGAAGTGATCATAGAAGCGGGAAAGTACTTGGCCAAAAATAAGTCTGCAAGTTGTTGCCAAGTAGTGATATGATTGGCGGGCAAGTCCATGAGCCAAGATTGGGCTCTATCCGCCAAAGAGAATGGAAAGGTCTTAAATTGTAGAAGTTCGTCATCAACATCACTTGGTTTCATGCTATTGCAGACAAATTGGAAAGTTCTAAGGTGTTTATTTGGATCCTCATTGGGTAAACCACAATAGGTTGGGAGTCGATGAAGGAAACCACTCTTAAGCTCAATGTTCGTTTTGTTTCCTTAGGTAGAGGAAAATTAATGCAGAAAGGTCCTATGCTCCACTTAGTTGAGCAAAGTACGTTGACGAAGAGACTTACGTTCGTTGTTGGCCATCTCATTTTCGAGTTCACTTTCAAGTTGGTGTTTAGGGGAAGAAGAGGACTCAAATTCGTAACCTTCCTCAAAAGTAGGTTCCAAGATGGGTTCTAAGGTCGAATTCTCAAATTTTGTTTACCTTAACTCACCTCCCAGTTTAGGCTGTGTATCGAAACTAACAAAGCGTGGAGATTTGCAAGTTGGAATCACTAGCTTTGGCATGGTTATGCATAGGAACCTGAGATGCAACAAACATACAATGTGAGAGTCATATTCTAATCGCGATAATAGATAAGAGAAATTGGCAAGCGAGATAGATAGTAATGAAATGTAGAGAACATAAAATACACAAACAGCATTGTATTTATGAAGAACAGGTTATAGGTAAGTAAGTAAAAAAGTTAAAGAGTATAACCAAGAATATGCAAGGTAGATCACGGCAATAATATGAAAAAACACAAGTTCAAAAACGTCCAAGTCAATGCAACACATAAAAGTCTACATGAAGAATAGTGTGAATGCATAAGAGGGAAATCGTTAGACCTTGCATAAGACATAAGAGTTACGTGACAGTGCAAGAAAAGAATAGCCTGTACCTTTAATCTCACTTCCCTAGATTCACTTAGTCATAGGGGGCCCGGTGATGAAATCCGAGCATCATGAAACCGCAGGGAGGGTATGCAATCTACCAATACAATAAATAGAGTCTTAGAGTGACATGAATAACTTTCCCACTTCGCTTCTCATGGTACTTTCCTGGCCTTACGGCCTGCGCGTACTGATAAACATATTTCAATCCCCTCCACCATTCAAAGTTAATTATGGCCGGATGGGATAGATGTAACGCGAGAAAAAAGACTAATTTCGAGAACACCCTGTGGCTAACCTGGCCAGAGTATGTACTCCATTGGAGTTCGCTTTCTTAGTGCCACACTTGTCACCAATCATAGCCCTCCTAGACACCATAATTAACTGATGGAAGTATTCAAAATAGAGGTTTGCCAAACCCAAGTGTTTACAACCTCCGCCACAACCTCATGTCCATAGATTCGAGTCTACAGTGTGTGGTGATGAAATCCACACATCAAGATGGGTTAAGGAGAAAGTAAACAAAATGGGCGCTACCTATTCCCGAAAGTAAGATTTTGAAGAAAAAGGTTTTGGGATTCATGCAACTCTAAAATATATAATAGGAAACAATTTATATGTTTGGAAGTTAAAGTTATATATGGGTCACATAGCTTCAAAGTTTAGATGGAGACTTCTACGTCCGTGCGGACCAAGTCATTAGCTTGGATTTCGAACCATTGTCCCCATTTGGGTAAGTCCAAAGTGACCAGGTAGAAAGAATACATGCAAGGGGAGGATGATTTTGGAACTCTGAAGTCTTACTTCTCAGTGCAAACTCGATTTTGAAACTCCGAAATCCTACTTCGCAGAGCTAGCCTATAGCATGCATTATCTCATGTCCTAGACATCACCTTGAAAATTTCTTACTAAGGGCAGACATGTATTCATTTCAAGATAACTCAAGTGTTAACAAACTCCGCCCCAACCTCAAGACTTTTAAGGGCTATGAAGGGTTTAGAAGTAAGTTAACAAATGAAACTTCACCTATTCCATTAAAGATCAAAATCTAAACTCCGAGCATAAGTGATTCACATATAGCTGAGTCTAGTTTGAAAAAAGAATTATTCCTTATATTATTTGAGATTTTTTTTTGAATTTTTTGATTTTTTTTGTTTTTTTAAAGATATTTACAATGAAAACGTTTTTAACAAAAATTATTACAATTTATATACAAGTATGGAAATATGTACGAATATAATATTTAAATTATGAACATATATACATAAACGAATTATACAAGAGATTATTTCAATCCCCGGCAACGGCGTCAAAAATTTATACGCTAAAACTAAGCATTAAAATAAACATAAAGTCACACTCAACACTTAATAACAATATATGCAAATTAAAACCCTTTTTGTAGGTTGTAGCATTGATAAGTAATGATCGTTCTTATCCGGGGATTGAAGGTGCCTAAGCATGATTATCGTTTGATTAATTAATTAGGGGGGTAGTTGATTGTTTCTATTATCCTACGTGATTAAATAATCTAAACTAATCTAATCTATTATTTACATGGTTACCTTATCTTTAACCTAACTCATTCATGATTTTATTAACTTCAACCTACAAAATCCTATAGTCTTAATCATACGAGTTACTTGCATATTCTCTTAAGTACGTGCCTTGAGCTCCCGACGACACTTTCAATGACCTAGACTCGGGGCTCCCTATATCTAGTCAAGCATTAAGCACGAACACACAAACATAACAAAAACTAGAATCATATAACACATAGAATATTGAAGCAATACAAATCATAAAACTAATAATAATGTTAGAAATCAATTTATATAGCCAATATTCAAGTATAAGTAATAATTACAAGGTAAAGAGGTCGTGTTACATTTTTTCTCTTCAGGGCTCCCTATGGATACGAAGTGATTGGACACTCTTTGGTGAGACAAGCGAGGGCTCCTCAACTTAGCCACAGATGAAGGTGTAGAAGGTGAAGTATGGTGTAATTATTCTTACACTTGAAATCTTGAATATAATGAAATGGGGAAATTGGTTGAGCAGAGTTTTGGTACAAAGATTGAGCGACCCTTTACAAATAACCTAAGCCCCTCTATTTATAGGAGAAAAATAATTCTCAAATAAATAGGAGTTCACAATTTAAATTCTAAATGAAAAATGATTAAACTAATTAATATTGAAATCCTAAAGAAAAAAGGTTTCCTTTGGAAAAAAGGAAACAAATCCTAACTTGAATTGGATAATTATTCCACTAGAAAGAAGGAAAATGCCGCTGGAATTGAACATGGAATATTTTCGGTGGCAGCCCACTGAAATTGGGCTAAATTTCGGTGGGCAACGAGCTGGTCAATGCAGCATGAAGGCTTGGAGATGTTTCGTTAGGCGCTGGCTGAAAACTGGAAAGAGTTTCGGCGGTCAACGGCAGTCAAAGGCCCAAGGAAGGGTTGTAACTAGCTACGGTACACACTCACCGAATATGACTACGTAGGCTCAAGAAGCGCGCGTCGAGGTTTGGTTCGGTCATTCAGTAGGTGTTGGCCGAATCGAATTTCAGCTGCCATTTATGGATTTAGTAGGCCCCTACTGAAATTTTGAGTGTTTTTGGTGACTTCCTTTCATTCAATCATAATTTCGTCAATATAACTTTGATCGAGGTGATTCTTTCACCTAAATTCTCGTAATTCCAAGCTTTATCCAATTCTGCACATTTCTCACAAAAGATATTATTTTCTAAAAAAATTAGTATTTAAACATTAAAAGATAAGAATAAAGGGTATAAAATGATGTTTAATTCAAGGCATATCAGGTAATGTGACTAACTAAAAATAGAATGACCATAACTTGAAAGAAATTTTGCCCGGCCATAATTCTTGTAAATAAAAATGTTTTAGTGTTTATTTTCGTGGATATTGCATGTACAATAGAATTGGATAGCATATAAGATAGATATTCTATATTTATATTTAGGTGATGCTGTAGAAGAATAAGACATTCATAACATCAAGAAACTTTTGCATTTATAACTATAGAAGAAATATTTAACTGATTCGAATTAGTAAATATCGGGAGTTTCTACATTTTTGTCTTCTTCGGTATAATAAGAACATATAGCAATTATCAATTTTATGAAGTTACAAGTGACTTATTTCTAATTTTGAAAATATCAAAAATAGTTTTCACTTTCCAACTTCGTAAAAATTATTTCTAATCATCAAAGACATCTGAACATAATTCTTACCATTAATTTTCTAGTAAACTCATAATAACTTATCCGCCGAATATTTATATCATTTTTAATTTTATTGAAACACTTTGAACGTAAAGTTTTAGGAGTTAGGCATTTGTGTACATGCATTTCTTACGCTAGTAAATTGAATACAAATGTGTAAAGACTTAAAGACATTATTGAGTTTTCATCAAAATATTCGACCAAACTTGTGCCTCTTTAGAGAAGTGGTATTTTCGTCACATATGATATTATTTCGAACCCATTGACTTTTTCTACCCTCTCCAATCCACCATGTTTGTGTACTTGAATAATTAACAACAATTTAAATTTTATTAATATGTGTATATATTTTAGGAAGAATTTAAACGAAACCATTGTGAAGTGACAAACATATAGTAATAATGCGGAAGATGTACAAATACACTTCATGTGAGAAGCACATACATGGTTAATTTGTTGAGTAATCATATAAAATTTGGAAGTTTCCCCTTAATTTTATGTTTTTGTTTTTGCTTGCTATTGTTGTGTTTCCTTATATGTCAATTTTTTTCAAGCTTTCGTGTTTGTAGTTTCTATCTTACTGGGAAGATTTCATGTTAACATTATCATGGTTTGATTTATTTTCTATTTCGATCATTTGAAAATCAAGGTCGGGTATGGGTTGATGAGAACTCGGCCGACATCCATCATTTCTTTTATGCTTGAGTTGGGTTGAAAATCAGATTTAGTAAAACAAAGACTCAACCCCAATTTGATTGAGTGTCATTAGGCCATTAGTGGCCGCTATTTTACTTCTTGGTCTAAAAGCCATACTACATGGCCGAAAATATGACTACATGGCCAACCCGGCAGAGGATTTCTACTAAGATCGACTCGTCAGAGAACTTTTACTAAGGTTGACCCGACCGAGGATTTCTACTAAGGTCGACTTATTCGAGAACTTTTACTAAGGTCGAGCTGGCCTAGGATTTCTACTAAGATCGACCCGGCGAAGAGTTTTTACTAAGGTCGACCCGGCTGAGAATTGAACGATCAAGGTCGACCATACGACCCGATCGAGAATTGATTACTAAGGTTGACCATGTCGCCCGGCCGATAATTGAATTATATGGTCGATCCGACCGAGAATTTATTACTAAGGTTGACCATGCAACCCGGCCGAGAATTGATTACTAAGGTCGGCCTAATTCAACGAAAAAGGTGGACATGCCTTGGTTGAGTTACATTAGCCACCTTTCTCACCTTGGTCAAGTCACCTTGGTAACCTTTCTCACCTTGGCCATGTCACCTTAGTCACCTTTTCCACCTTGGTCGGGCCACTTTGGTCTCCTTTCTCACATTGGCCGAGCCATTTTGGTCACCTTTCTCACCTTGGCCATGTCACCTTAGTCACCTTTTCCACCTTGGTCGGGCCACTTTGGTCTCCTTTCTCACATTGGCCGAGCCACTTTGGTCACCTTTCTCACATTGGCCAGGTCACCTTTATTGGGTTTACTTTTTAGCCATATTTCACCTCAATTCCTAGCCGACCTAGACATTCAGCACACATATTATAGTCACCCTTAACTTTTCGGCCATGTCAACTACCACATATCATACATGAGAAGAGGAGAAAGACAAGTGGTGGGTGAGCTCTATTTTTTCAACCAAGGCTAGAGAATTAGGCAGCCAACCAACATTTTACAACCAAAGTTTATGGTCATTCTTGGCCAATTTGCTATAATCTGGCTCATGAATGAATTTGAGTTTAATGTGACTTTCTCCGTCGCGGGCCTCATTTACTGGTTTTGTTGGATCGAGATTTACGACCAGGCTCAAACAGTGGGACATAAGTGCGGCCTGAGGGGATATAGCACGCCCTTCCTAGACTTTAGGAAACCGTATTGATGGAATGCAACCACGAATCCGAGAAGGAAAAGCATTTGTTTGAAGAGGAATCAAGAAGACTGGTCAAGAATTGGGGTTTCTAGTTTCTGATATGGTAGATACAAAATCTACTTTCGTTCGTGAATTGAATATGGTTCCGCCCCTGCGGTGGCGACCACTACCATTCTATGAAGCCATTGTTTGGGTGCAGGCTTGGGAGCACTTCTGAAGAAAATATTCATGATTTGATGACTTTTTTCATTCACATGAGGCTGTCCGTATTGGAAATGACGGTGAGGTCAGTGGCTGCAATATTGTGTTTTGGGACGCTGATTTTTCTGGAGGAAGAAGAAGCCAAGGCAATTGTGAATTTGTGATGCTCTTGAATTGGTAGAGAGAGTGGAAATATAGAAAAATGATTGCTGGGATTAGATGTTTAGGAGAAAAACATAGAAAATAAATCAATTGTAACAAATAAAAATAATAAAATTTCTAATTTCTCCAAACACATTTTATTTGCCAAAAATAATAATGCGGTTTCCTCATTTCGAATTTCTTGGAATTATAATGTTCTTCCCTCTGCCTCTACTACTTGGAAATTTGATTTTTTTTAACTGTGGTTGTGCGAAAAGTTGCTTGTTTGTTTAAGTTTGTTTATTTTTCTTCAAAAAAAAAAAACTCTGTTAAATTAAAAATTGGGGTTTTAAGGAATTCAACCATTAAAATAGAAGAGTAATTTGGTAATTTATCAATTTCAATTTTTAAATTAAAAGTGAATAAAAAAATTAAAAGCAAAAAAAGATTGGTGGAAAAAATAATTAGAAGTTAAAAATAAAATAAAAAACAAAGAGAAAAATTAAAAGAGAAAATAAAAGGTAAGTTTGACATGGGTGATGGGTACCCATTACCAATTGGATAGGGTTTGGAGAAACCCTCAAATATTGACAATGGATTTAGATTGGTATATTAACCATAGGTACACATGTAGAGTGATTGACACATGCCCTCACAAAACTCATTTGACCATCCTTGAACATCCTAAAGAAATTTAATATAAGTGACCATTAGAAACTTATTTTTATTTATATTGCATTGCATGTTTTTACTTATGGTTTTTACTGTAAACTTTTTGGTTATTCTATGGAAGTTTTTATTTATAAATAAAGGTACATTTGAGTGCAAAAACTCATTAACTCGTCTAGTTAGGTACTTAGGTAGGTATTTTTTTATGCTTATCACTTGTATATTAAACATGTTTTTAAAGTTGACTGCAAATTTTGCATGTGGAAAGACAGTACTGACATCCGTCACTTGCTGTAAGCGTTTATTTTAATAAAGATTAAAGGAGCAGGTAAACCTCTCCGATAATTAGTCCTTCACTCATGAGTCAGTGAGAAAGAGACAGATATGAGAGCTACCTAGTCCACTAAGAGATGGTGATCATCACTATATATATGCCTACTTAGTGCGAGTGCATTACCAAGATTCTGGAAGATGAAGATGGCCATGTTGAAAACCATTTTTCTTTTCTCTCTCATATTCAGTAGCTTCCAATTTTCTTCATGTTCTACTCTGAAACCAAGGAAAATTTCAGTGGGTAAGTAGCATATATAACTCTCCTGCTTGATCATTTTCCTTTGTGTCAACCTTTGCTAGTTATTCAAGGCACTTCGAACATCATTCTGTTTTTAAAATTTTAAATTTTCACTTTTTATACTTTTTATTTTGGGAAGATGCTCGATCATTCTTCTTTTCATTTCCCTTCCTGAAAAGGTTTCGCCAAAGTTTTCACTTTCAGATCTAATTCATAGTTTCATACTTATTTTAGAACACTTTGTGCAAGATTAAGTACTTGAATTTTAAAAAAGAGAGAGAAAAAAAAAACCCAATATTATTATTCTAATTAATTTGCTCCTTGTACCAGGCATTGCCTGCTTTTTTATAATCACATATATATATATATATATATATATATATTTCGGGCCACATGTTCTATATATAAACATTGTAATTAATTTACTCTAAGGACTAGGGACATCGTATACGTCAATGGGTCGAGTGGGATTGAGTTTGTTCTGACTTCTGAGAATAGTAACACGAGTACGGTGTCTTGGTGTGATTTCTGCAGGGTCAACACAAACAACCTGGTTTGTGTCCATTGATAACTACGGTATCGGCCGACTCCGTTCGCCGCCGCCATCTCCCAAATCTGCAACACCACCAGGCCAGTCACCAACTCCCAAAGATCTTCTGTCCGAGAGAGCTTCTCCAAATCCATTCGTAGCATCCACTTGAGATGCTTAAGCTCGGGAGGAGGCCAGATAAACAGAGTCTAGTAGCCTTCTTAATAATCATGCATTAATTGTTGTTGTATCTGTCTTTAAATAATTTGAAGCAATCGTTAACAAAATAAAATTTTCAAGCAATATGCATGGTAAACTGTATCGTCATTCGTCAGGTATGGAGTTACTATTAACACTTCAAAAACGTCCCAATGTGGCAATATGTAGAGCAAAATTTGTCACTCAAAAGTTTTAAATAAACTTCGTAAAACCCCCAACCTTTCAAAGTGGTTCCGACCTTTGCTTCTAACATCAAGTTGGTCCCAACATTTTCAAACATTTTGAACAAGTACGCAACTCGTTATAAATTTACATTTGGTAGGCCCTGTTGACACAGAAATCGTCTGGATTTGTAGAATTCTTTCTTAATTCCTACACACAATAACAAGAAATAAACGGGGTTAAGGTTGAAGCCCGGGGGTGGTTTGAAAAACACTCCGATGACAAAGTCTGTTTAATCGAGAGAACTAAACCGGCAGAGTTTCAGTATGAATTTTGAATTAACTTTGAGGTGAGTGAGGTCCTGTATTTATAATGAAACCTTGAGAGTCACCAGAATATCTGATTGGTTGAAGAAGATAGTGTTTAATAGGTGATTCTACCGCGATAAATCATTATTATTAACTATATAGATAAATAAAAATAAATAACTCGTTGAGAGATTATTTATTATTTACATTAATCTAATTAATTAATATATTAAATTGATAAATATATTAAATTAATGCGGATATTGTGTGGATGTTGTCGTCGTCTATACCAAAGGTAACATCGACATTATGAGAGTTATGAGCCACATGGCAGTCTCATAATTTTCTGGTGATTTATGGTTCCACAAATGTCCCCACATCGTTTAGAAATTCAGGGAATCCAAAGAAATGTAATTTTTATTGTGGTCACAATAAACCTTTCTTTTATGAGAGTAGGACTCCCCCTTGAATATTCTTCACAGTGTGTTGGAATTCAATTGAGCTTAAATTTCCGAACCAACTTGAAGTTGCAAACCTTACGTATAAGGCTTGCTTCAAATTGATTTTTGGACCCTAATAAGTAATTAAGGTTTAGCCATATAGAGAGCCCATTAGGATTTTGTTCCTTATTTATGTCATAGCCCTTGTAGTCCCCATTTCAAAAAATTTGACTTGTGCAACTTTAGAGCACATCTAGTGTGACCCTTCTAGCCAAGGCAAGGCATGTTTTGGCCTCTGCCCCATGCAAAACAACTTCTAATGGAAAAGGCTAGTCTCAGCTAGGCTGGGCTAGGGGCTGGGGTTGAGGCTATTCTAGCCCCTCTCATTGCCTTGGCAGAGCTAAATAGCACTCAATGAAAAGCTGACACATGTCAAAATCTTTTTTTATTTTATATATTTTTCATATTTCATATATTTTTTATAATTTTCATATTTCATATATTTTTCATACTTCATATATTTTTAAGTATAATTTAAAATTTCTTCATTATGATAGTATTTAATTATTATTTTTATATCTATGTAAATTAAGAAAGATAAAATAAAATTAAGTTGTATTCTATATACATTATATAATATTTCTACATTATTATTTTTAAGAAAATAAATTTTAAAAATATAAATTCTTGCTCCTAGCTCCTTCCCATTAGAAACATAGCAAATAATGTGGGACAAAATATTATGAACAATATTATTTAAGGGGTTAAATCTTATCTCTAGTGTAACGACCCATCTTGAATTTCGGGATTAGATTAGTGAGAATTGTTTGGCTTGCGTGTTCCACGGGGGTTAAACGGGTGTTTAGCCTTCGTGTCACATGCAAGTTAGACAGGAGCATGACTTATCCCTTAATCCAGGGGGATTGGGGATGAGTCGTGTCATCTAGCCCCTTATACTTGCCTCTACCACTGAACATGTGCAACCTAGTGTGATGAAGATAGAAAACGGGCACACTAGGGAAGAAGGAGAAATTATTTCTCCCTTACTTTTTTCTTCCATTGCGGTCTGTATTTTATACTATTCATTTCACTTTCGCATGCTGTCAATTTGTGCAGGTAGAAATCCAAAGAGGAAAAGCTCTTGTTTTTGTAAATAGAACTACAAGGGAAGAAGAGGCTGGTGTGTTTGCATGAAGGAGAGACAAGGTGGACCCAGTGCCGTAAAGGTGGGCGCTCAACCCTTGTCGAATGCATGACCTTCACGTGCAAGGTGCAGAAGCTTGGCAAAATTACTATTAGACAACTCGGCTGGCGCTGAATTTCTCATGGCTCACCCTGCCTGATTGCTTACTAGAGAAGGGACTCAACATGCATGCTTTTGCGGTCGGCTCTGCAGGACTTAGCAGAAGATGAAGAATCTTCCATCTTCTCTAGCTTTTGGATTTTCTTTTTCTTTCTTCCAGATTTACTTTTACCCCTTTTGATGTTAATGTTGTCAATAACGCTTTTTAACTTTGTACTTTTGGTACACGTTTTCTTCCTCCGTTGTTAGACTACATCTAATGGTAGAGAGGTTAAAGGCAAGGGGCAAGGGGCAAGGGACTAGCAAAATTTAGCCCCCCAAATTCTACTATTCATGACAACTTACCCAATAGAAGATTTAGTATTTCTAATGGGGAGGGGCAAGAAGTAAGAATTCAAATTTTTATTTGAATTCAAATCTTTGCATCACATATCTGAAATAAAATTTAATTATACTTCATTTTATTTAACTTATATGAATATATATATTGTTCATACCATATCGGCCCAGACCGAGCTTGAAGTCCATACTGACTACAGGCCCAGCCCATTGCCAAAACACCACCAGTTCAGACCAATCTTGGAGGCCCAGCCATCTACCTGGCTCCGCGTGTCGGCCCAGACTAACCTAGAGGCCTAGCCCTCCTCCAACACCATGCCACCGGCCGACTCCAGAGGACCAGCTCCTGTCGATCGGTGAGTCGGCCCAAACCGACCAGTCGGCCCAAACCGACCAGTCAGCCCAAACTGACCAGTCGGCCCAGTACCACCGCCTAGCACAAGCCCAAGGGGTCCAGGCCCACTCACGCGAACAAGTCCTAGTCGGGTATGGATGGCACCTCCATGTGTCAGTCCCACAGCGAATTGACATTTGTCCCACATCGGGAAAATACAAATATTATATTCGCCGCACCCGTACAAAGGGGTCCATTTGTCGTACAAAGGTAACCAAGCATTTTACTGTTTACTACTACTTTTACAGTATACTTTCCGCTAACCTCTAAACCTTAGACCGACCACTAACTTGGGCGTCGGAGTACCTTTGGGCCGGTACTACACCGGTGCCTATACTCTCACCAACCGATCAGTTTCCTTCCATTTTAGGTTTACATAGGGCACGTGGCAGAGCAGTATTCGCTCCATAAGTTGGCACATTTTGTGAATCAACAGTTTAGTGACGTCTGTGGGAAACTGACTAAGTTTTCCCTTTACTCTACCAAGCCTAAAACACCGTTACCGTCCCAATCTTCCTGCATGCAGGACAACGTCAACGGCGAGGTCACACCCTCGCCCGGCCGAGGGCCAACGGACACCTCCCCCGAGGTACTCCAGGCGTTGGAAAAGCTACAACGCGATATGGTCGAGATCCGCGCCAATGGCACTTAGGCCGAGGCACGCTATACAGAGCTCAGAGGGCAGTACACCGAGGTCGTGGCCCAGCTGCGGGCCGCTCAAGTCGAGCTAAACGCGCGACATGCACAGGAAGAGATTCGTCAGCCGACCGCGTGGTCGCCGAATGCGCGGAACGCGCAGAGAGGATCCGACGGGCGGCAGACAAGGGTAAGGCGGCAGCTACAGCCGCACCGACCGAGAAAGGCCAGAAACCCTTGGTCATTCCTGAAAAAGGTACACAGTCCACCAGGATCTACCGCGATGCACGCGAAGCCCTGAGTGACACCTCCCAGTTGGAGCGCTGGCAAATCAGCCCGATCCGCCTTGAGTTCCCCGTAGATAAGGACCAACAGGTCACGGAGTAGACCGGTAGGACGAGACCCGAGGCGGGACCATGCCAACATTCCCGTGGCGGGAACCCCACCATCTCGGTGACCGAGGGGGCGGATTCTTCCCAGAAAATCGTGAGTGCCCGAAGGTCCAAGCACCCCCCGCGCAGTGCAAGGTCCTGTCGAGACCGAGGAAACTCATCAAGTTGGAACACGCCATTCACTCAGCAGAGAACCGACCACCCCTACCTGAGCAAGTCTCCCAGTGATGACCCCATGGAAAAGCAACTCCTCGACCGCGTGCGATGTCTCGAGACCGAGAAAGCGACACCCCCGAAGCATGTTTGGGGCAGACCTAGCCCGGGGCCGTTCACAGATTGGATCAACTTTTTCCAGCACGGAACACAATCAAGCCGCTGAAGACCCCTCTCTATACCGGTCAGACCGACCCGATCAACCATCTCAACAACTTCGGTCGGCCGTCTCCTTCTCGAGCCTGACCGACGAGGCCCGCTGCTTAGTTTTCAGCTCCACCCTCACCGATGCATCGATCAACTGGTTCTACCGACTGGAGCCCGGTTTTGTGGACTCCTTCGTACAGCTCACCAAGGTTTTTCTGAATCAGTTCATGATCCAGACTGACAGGCTCTTCTCCGCCGAGGATCTATTCCTCTTGAAGCATGGGGAAACGGAGACGATGCACGCATACACCGTTCGGTTCAGTCTGGAGTACTCTCGGTGCACCGAGTCCGACAACCGGACAGCTTTCACGGCGTTCAAGGGCGGCCTAAGCGAGTCCCAATTCAGGTACGCTGCACATAGTCAAGGTTGGAATACTTATAATGAATTGATGAAACAGGCAGCCATCCACGCCAAGGCCGAGCTGCTACCCAGCAAGGGCGGTGCAACAACGGTTAACACATACCGACCTAGCACTGGGAACTCGGTCGACACATACAGACCGAGTCACACCCAACAGCAGCCGGCCCCCCAGCAGGCCGCATCCGGACAGACCCAACACTAGAACTCCCCGAGCGGTAAGAGGAAAGATTACACTCCCTCTTACGGATCGGGAAAGAAGTGCAGGAACCAAAACCACTAGGGGTACCGCCAGGGACAGAGTCAGCATGACAATTGACCCAACGAGCCGCGCTCCGAGCGCACCCTCCCTCGATCCAAGTACGAAACCTATACGATTTTAAACACGTCGTATGAGAATGTGCTGATGAATGTGGAGGGCATGATCCCCAAGTCGACCTGGATTCCCAGCGCAAGCCGGAAGGCGAAAAACACTGCGTCTAATGCCAGTACCACAAGTACAACAGTCATAGCATCGACCAGTGTGTGGCCTTCTGAGACCTGGTCGAGGCCTTGGTCCGAGACGACAAGATCAATCAGTTCTTGCAGAACACTCCGCAACAGCCTCGACACCCCCAGATCAACACCATATCCGGTGGCACATCCATCTCTTCACCTCTAGCGTCCAACCGAGATAGAAAGGACTTCCTCCGAACCATGAAGCACAACCAACAGGTCTTCCAGGTGGCGGATGGCCGAGCGCGGAAGGTGGCGCGAACAATTTGGGAGGCCATCTCTTTCTCGGAGGAGGAAGAGCAGGGGGTGATCTATCCCCACGACGACCCCCTCGTCATCCGCACTATCATCATCAACTTCGATGTTGGACGGATCATGGTTGACACCGGCAGCTCGGTCAATGTCATCTTCATGGAGGCATACAAACAGCTTCAACTCAAGGAGGCCGAGCTAGACCGATCCCCCTCCCTACTGTTCGGTTTTACCGGAGACTCCATCATACCGACTGGCACTGTCAACCTACCAATTACGGTCTGTGAGAACCCGAAGCGCGCAACCGTCCTGGGGCCTTTTCTTGTGCTCGATTGCCGAACGCGTACAACGTCATCCTGGGTCGTGGGCTTATCAACCAGCTCCGAGCTGTTGTCTCCACCCATCTCCTCCTTTTGAAGTTCCCGACCCCCATGGGCGTCGGACAAGTTCGTGGAGACCAAATGGCAGCCCGTACCTGCAACTCCACCACCATCGCTGGGAAGGCTATCACCCAACCCGCAGAAACCCTAGTCGTTGCCGAATCCACCTTTGAGGCCGACCCGGTTGATCCCCAATTCGCCCAACACTTGCGCGAAGGGCCGATCGAAGACCCTCACGACCACTCAACTACGCCGCACCCTCAGCCGATCGAGGAGGTAGAGGAGGTCATCCTCTCGCACGATTTCACCAACATGAAGGTCAAGATTGGCACCACACTGAGCCTTGCTCTGCGTGCCGACCTGATCAAGTTCCTGCGCGATAACGCAGAGGTCTTCGCCTGGTCTTACGTGGACATGCCTGGCATGTCGACCGACGTCATCTGCAACCGACTGAGTATCGACTCGAAATTCAAGCCAGTGGAGCAAAAGCGGCGCATATACGACGCCGAGCGGACCGAGGCCATGAAGGCCGAAATTGTGAATCTTAGCACCATCCACTTCGTCCGCAAGGCCGTATATACCGTCTGGGTAGCTAACGTGGTCCTGGTAAAAAATCCCTCAGGGGCGTGGCACATGTGCATCGACTTCACCGACCTGAACAAGGCATGCCCCAAGGACAGCTTCCCACTGCCCAAGATCGATCAGCTGGTCGACGCCACGACCAGGCATGAACTCCTCAACTTCATGGATGCTTACTCGGGGTACAATTAGATCTTCATGCACCCCGCAAATCAGATCCACACCACCTTCTGCACCGACCAGGGCCTGTATTGCTACAACGTGATTCCCTTCGGTCTAAAAAATGCTGGGGCCACCTACCAGCGATTGGTCAACTACATGTTCGTCGACCAGATCGGCAAGACCATGGAGGTCTATGTGGACGATATGTTGGTAAAAAGCAAGCCGGCTGACCAATACAACACCAACCTCACCTGCATGTTCTCGGTCCTCAAAAAATTTTGAATGCGACTCAATCCTGCGAAGTGAGTTTTCGGGGTCGATTCGGGAAAGTTCCTCGGCTTCATGATCAGCCAGCGCGGCATCGAAGCTAACCCCGAGAAGATATAGGCACTCCTGAATATGAAGGCCCCTCAGACCCAGAAGGAGATACAGAGCCTAACCGGCCGAGCCGCCGGGCTGACCCGATTCATTTCAAGGGCAACCGACCGTGCGTCCCCTTCTTCAAGGCCCTCAAGGCTCGGTCTAAACACATTACCTGGACCGAGGAGTACGACAAAGCCTTCACTGAGCTAAAAGCATACATGAGTCGAGCACCCTTACTATCCCGACTGAAGACTGGCGAGACCCTCATCATGTACCTGTCGGTCTGCAGCTCCGTCGTCAGCTCCGTCCTTATCAGACGCTCTGAGGGCGCCGAGCACCCTATCTACTATGTAAGCCGAGCACTACAGGACGCAGAAACCAGGTACACTGACCTTGAAAAACTAGCTTTTGCTTTGATCACTTCTTCCAGGATGCTCCGGCCATACTTCCAGGCACACGCGATCGTCGTCCTGACTAATCGCCCACTCCGCCAAGTATTACAAAAGCCAGACACTTCCAGTTGGCTTCTCAAATGGTCCAATGAGCTCAGCAAGTATGACATCACTTTCGCCCTCCAACCGACCGAAAAGGGCAGGCCATCGCCGATTTCATCGCTGAGTTCACCTATCTGTCTGCCGAGCCCGAAATCCATTCCACCACAGAACAAGCTTCGACATCCCGGCCAGCAATGGACGTGCACCGACCTACCTGGCTTCTCCATGTTGACGGCTCGGCATGCCATAGTGGCTCTGGCGCCGGGCTTGTCCTGACTACCCCGGACAAACACCGACTGGAGTATGCACTTCGCTTCATGTTCAAGGCTTCCAACAATGAGGCCAAGTACGAGGCATTGCTCGTCGGCCTCCGCCTGGCAAAGCACTTGCAGGCCGAGCAACTCCAGGTCTATAGCGATTCACAGCTCGTGGTCAACCAGGTTAACGACGAGTACGAGGCCAAGGACACCTCCATGGCAGAGTACCGAGCGTTGGCTCAGTCCCTCCTTGGTAGTTTTCATGCCCATACCATCACCCGGATCCCCCGATCCGAGAACAGTCGTGCCGATGCTCTGGCTCGACTTGCCTCATCTCTGGATGAGCGGATCGGTCGATAGGTCCCAGTGGAGATCCTCCACCAACCGAGCACCTCACCCTCCTCAGTGCACTATGTCAACACCAGCTCCACTTGGATGGCTCCCCTCATCCACTTCCTCACCGATGGGAGCCTTTCAATCGACCGAGTGGAGGCCAAGTGGATTTGCCGACAGACCGCCTGGTACACCCTCATCACGGGTCAGCTTTACAAGCGCGGTTTCACTCTTTCACTGCTTAAATGCATCGATTCGCAGGCCAGGAAACTCCTCCTACGGGAGATCCAAGCCGGCGTCTGCGATAATCACTCGGGCCCCCGATCGCTTGCCCACAAGGCTTTCCGCCAAGGATTCTACTAGCCGATCATGCATGCTGATGCTGCCGACCTCACTCGACATTGTGATGCGTGCCAGCGCTTTGTCCCGTTCATCCTGCTTCCACTCGAGAACCTGGCGCCAATGCTGAGCCCATGGCCTTTCGCTCAGTGAGGGCTCGATCTTATCAGAAAGATGCCAACCAGTAAGGGACAGACCGAGTACGCAGTCGTTGTCATTGACTACTTCACCAAGTGGGTCGAAGCCAAGGCCCTCGCCTCCATCACCACTGCCCAGATCAAAACTTTCATCTTTTAGAACATCATCTGCCGTTTCAGCCTCCCACAGACGGCGCCAAACTGTTGATGCACAAAATGTGCCAACTTAGGGAGCGAATGCTGCTCTGCCACGTGCCCTGTGTAAACCTGAAATGGAAGGAAACTGATCGGTTGGTGAGAGTATAGGCACCGGTGTGGTACCAGTCCAAAGGTACTCCAACGCCCAAGTCAGTGGTCGGTCTAAGGTTTAAAGGGTAGCGGAAAGTATACTGTAAAAGTAGTAGTAAACAGTAAAATGCTTGGTTACCTTTGTACGACAAATGGACCCCTTTGTACGGGTGCAGCGAATACAATTTAATTATACTTCATTTTATAATTTAATTATAATATGAAATACAATATGAAATACAATTTAATTATACTTCATTTTATTTAACTTATATGAATATATATATATATAATTAAATATTATCATAATGAAGAAACATAAATTGCGAATTCATTTTTGCTTTATAATAGACCTCTTCTTGTATTAGCTAAACACATAGTCAAGAACAATTGATTAATTTAAAAAATAAATTGTGCACAATGATACTACATTTATAAATTTACAAATTCTCACCTCATCTATCTGACTGGCACCGCTACAATGAAAATTCGCAGCTTATTTTGACACCCTTTGCCACTCTTTGAGCATCGTTCGTAATTTTTTCCACCTATTTAAAAACCCCTGAATAGTTCGGATACCTTCCACATGACCATCCCAATTTTCAATATGATGGTTTTGAACTCGTACCTAGAATGCTCTGTTTGTTTGATATACTCCTTCTGTAACGACCCGTCCCGAATTAACGGGATTAATTAATAATTAATGACGGATTAGCGAGACTAAACGGGGATTAGACGAGGATTAACGTACGTTCAGGCGAAATGACGATTTTGCCCCTAGAATGGGTGAATCGTTGACTTTTGACCTGGCAGGTCCAATGGCCGAGGGCCAAGGACCGTTACGTAGATCAGGACAATACAAATCCGTAGACAGGCGACACATCGAATTCGGACGTTCGACGGAAAAGTTACGGTTCACGGAAGTTCAAGGGAACTATTGCGCGAAGTTCTAGACAGATTGACATTTGTCATTAATGGGCCCATATATTTTATCCCTGGCACTATGGATGAGTGAAAAGTGTCACTCATCCATTGCACACTCAAACACATTCATGTATATCACCTTCACTTGCTTTGTTCACCCAAACCCGAAACCCATTTCTCCTTTGTGTACAAACCACACCTCACATCCCCAAAATCTAATCTGAGGCTAGTCACACCTGAGGGAGACAGAGAGAAAAGATGGAAGTGATGAAGGTGGTGGTAGGATCGCAGGCCACCGTGCACGGCGGCCATGAACCCGAGCAAAGGTATCGATTTTGTCCAAATTCCATTTTCTTTGGGTTCAATTATTATGGATGCTTTTAGTTGATTGTATTGAGCTTATGGGACTATTAGGAAGGTATTAGAATGTTTTTTAGGAAGGTTAGGGGCTGTGGAAGCCGTGGGAGGAAAATGGAAGAGTTAGGACGTGAGGTTCAATTCGAACCGTGGGTTTTAGGTGTGTTTAACCTAAGGATTGGAAATGGTAGGAAACATGAAAATAGGAAGATTGGGATTGAAAAGAAGAAGATTGGACGAAAAATGAGGGAGTAGGGTGGCCGGACCTGTAACGACCCGTCCCAGAAACTAGGGTTAAGATAGTGATTAAGATGGGATTAGTGAGCTTAAACGGTGGTTAGTTGGTCTCGTTGGGGTCGTTAGGGTAGAATGACGATTTTGCCCTAGTTTGGGCAAAATGTGGACTTTTAGTTCGGATGGTCCAATGGACTTTGACCGGTGACGAGGACGTAGGTTAGGACGTCACGAATCCATAGGCAGGTGGTACGCCCGATTCCGACATCCGAGGAGAAAGTTATGATGTTCGGAAGATTGAGGGCATAACCGTGATTTGGCTACATTAAGAGAAAAAGGTTGACTTTTTGTACGAACAGGTTTTGGTATGTTGACCTAAGACCGTTAGATAGATCTCATTGTCCTGAGTTCGATGACAGGCGGCACGTATTCATCGGACGTACGATGTGGGAGTTACGGGTCTCGAAAGGTAGTGGCAAAGTTGTAGTTTTGGTTAAAACAGAAGGGCATTTTGGTCTTTTGTGCTCTGAGATGTGTGCAACAGATAAGGACAGATGGAGGGCTGAGATTGAACCACATGGGAGAGAGATGGTGGATTGGTGACACGTGTGGGGGAACTAGAGGGTTCCAGTAATTGGTGCACGGTCCAAATAATTGGGGCACCGTGTATGTGTGTTCGTGTGTTGTTCGAAGAACAGAAACAGAGGCTGGGGAATTGAGAGAAATTGGACGGTGATTGTGTGTTTTTGTGTGGAGTGATGAGGAGATGAGTGATCAGAGAGTGAGAGGGAGGTAGTGAGGAGGTTTGGAGGTGTAGTGACTGTGTGTGAGTGCAAGTTGAGCCACGGGAAAAACAGTAAGGAAAACAGAGAATAGAGAGGAGTTGGGTGGTGTTGCGGCTGTAATCGATCACTCGGGGCCAGCGAAGGTGCTCAGAGGACGGAGGAGGACAGGAGGATCTACTGCCTCACGGCTGAGCTCACGACGGCGACAGGAGGCAGGTAATTTCTTGTTTTCCCTTTCGATGCTCTGTTTTTCCGTCGAAGTTCAAAGTGGAAGTCGTGGCTTTAGGGATAGAATCAAAGAGTCTAGGGAGGTCTAGGGGACTTAGTTGAGGCCTGGGTGTCTTCTGGTTGTGCTGCTGTGACGGGGAGTGCACGGTGGAGGCTAGACGACGGAAGGTGCCCTGTGTGCCCTGTTTTTCCGTTTTGCTTCAAACGTAGAGTCGTGAAGTCTGGGGTTGGGTCGACAGTTTTGGTGAGTTGGGTGAGGTTTAGGACAGTTCTAGGAAGAGTTTGGGGTAACCACCGTGACGGGGGAAGATCTGGGTGGCTGGAGAAGGAAACAGGGGACAGTACGGGTTTTTGTTCGAGCTTGAGTCGATAGGTTTGAGGGTGAGTCGAGGTGATTGGAGTACGGGAATGGGTAGTCTAAGTCTGGACGATGCTGTTGGTGAAGAGAGGAGTCAATTTGGTGGACTGAAGGAGGTGAACCGCCCTCGCCGGTTCAAGTAGCAGACACTGTGTCGAACCCGGTCTACTCGAGGTAGACGGTGACACTGTAGCATGCGCGTGAGGCCCAAGCGCAGCCACTTTGGACGGCGCGTGGGGGCGCGTGCGGCGGTCCTTGGGGAAGTTGTCAACATGGTTTTTGATCTGGATGTTGTGACGAGTCTAATGGAATTGGTTCCGGGTTGTTCGGACGTTGTTTGAAGTTAGTTCCGCGAGGGTGAAGGCTTAGGGTTCCGATTCATTACGTTTAGGACCCGGGGATTTTTGGGGAAAATTAGGTGGACCTTCGTAGACGTGTTAGTGACGTACTTTGGTGGTTGTTGACAGGATCGAGAGTTCCAGAGGAACTAAGGAACGTACGAGACGTTCAGGACGCGATTGAGGGCTCGGTACTGTGAGTGGACCCTTTCCTTAAACTCGAACATGCATAACTGCTTTTCTATAGTTGTTTTATCTGTGTGATTTCATGTATGTTGGATTTACGATGTGGTTTTATATAATTTCACAGTTTTTGAGAAATAATGTATTTGGCACGTTTTACGAGGCACTGTTGATTTCTTGAACGAAAGTTATGGTTTTAGGGGTTTCAAATCTCTAAATGGTTTCAAGAGGATTTTGGAACACGATTTGATGATAAATGATTTTCGGTTTTGAAATCGGATCTCGAGAATCGAGAGTTGGTTTTAAGATTGGAAAGTGGATTTCTGGATTTGGGTTCGGAATGACGGTTCTGGACGCCGGAAGGGCATCGGACCAGTGATTTCGTGTAACGACTCGTCCCGGAATTCGGGATTTGATTACTGACTAATCATGATTAGTAGGGTTAATCGATGATTAGTTGGGCGAACTCGGACGAACGGTGCAAAAGGACCGTTTTGCCCCTAGTCGTGGGCAAAACGTTGACTTTTAGTTCGGACGGTCAAATGGAATTTGACCAATGACCGTGACGTATTTTGGTACGTCACGAGTTCATAGACAGGCGGCACGTTCGATTCCGATGTTCGTGGCGAAAGTTATGACATTCGGAAGTCCAGGGGCATTTCTGTAATTTGGACGAAATAGGGGAAAATGTTGACTTTTTGCGGCACACTGAAAACGGACATCGGGTGACCGAGTGGCGGGTCACGGAAGTTGAAGGGCATTTTGGTAATTTGTCAATTGGAGGGCAAAATGGTAATTTTGGCTGTTGCATTTGAAACAACCGTGAGTGGGGAGCCGTGGAACAGAGTGATGAAATTGTTTAAGCTTGTTATCAGTCCAAGGGATTGTTTAATTGTGTTAGTGACATTGGGGGGAGTTGTTTAACCGTGTTGGAGGCTGAGTGGGAGCTTGACATGCTCTGGACTAGGAGAAACTCAGAGCACGGGCAACCGTTTTGTTCCAGTTTTGGGTCAATTGTGGGGGACAATTCACAGAGGCACTGAGTGGTTTTTTTCCACGGGCTGTTTGATTATAGGGACTGAGAGTGAGCTGAGTGAATGATTTTGGAGAGAAAACGGGCTGAGGAGACTTGAAGGATTCTGGAACAGTGAAAATGGAAAATGGAGGGAAAATTCTCAGTTTAATTTCTGAGATGAATTGGACCAAACCAAGGACAGCTTGAGCAAAGCATAGAACACAGGGTCTCCGCCCTAAACCATTTCCAAAACATCGAATATAGGGTCTCTGCTCCAAAGCACTTCCCATAAAACCTCATACGTATATCCATATACATAAAACCCATCCTAGGCACTTTCGAGAAAATGCCAACTCGGGGCACACAGCCCCTAGGGAACACATCCCCGATATATGTGATGATTCATCTCTATACTAGTGTGCACGCTACTCGAGGTCTCACTCTGAGTCTACCCCCCATGAGTTCTCCATCTGGGAGGCTCTATCCAACATCCAGGATCTACGACGTCTGGATGGCTATCTCCGGACCCAGTCTGAGACCATATCATAACTCCCACTTCTGGATTGTGCTCCCTATGGGGATACTCATTCCAGGTAGTGGATCCTGATTCTCCAGGTCGACGTCTGGAGGAGACCAAATCAAATCATATGGAGGGTTTATACATTTCAAATACTTTCTTTCTCAAAACATATTTCAACTGGGTCTCATACCCGATTCACCTTAACAGGATTCCTCGAATCTAATTCAAATCCATTTTCACAGGCCTCGGCCTAAATCCACAGTTCAATAGGGTCTCATACCCGAATTTATAAACCGAACTAGGACTTAAGCCCAATTTCACAATCCAACGGGGCCTCAAGCCCGATTTCAAGATCAACAGGGCCTCAAGCCCAATACTACAATAACGGGGCCTCGAGCCCGATTTCAAAATAACGGGGCCTCGAGCCCGATTTCACAATAACGGGGTCTCGAGCCCGATTTCACAATCAACTGGGCCTCTAGCCCAATTTCACGAACAACAGGGCCTCAAGCCCGATACCACAATAACAGGGCCTCGAGCCTGATTTCACAATAACGGGTCCTCGAGCCCGATTTCACAATCAACTGGGCCTCTAGCCCGAAATCACAGTCAAAGGGGGCCTCAAGCCTGATATTACAACCAACTGGGCCTCAAGTCCGAATTCGTAAATCAACGGGGCCCTCAGCCCGATCGTATAACTCAAATGGGTCTCCAGCTTGATTTCTCATAAAATCAAATGGACTCTAAGTTCGAGGGTTTCAATAAAATGGGCCTCATGCCTGATTTCATATTTTCCAAATCCAAAACCCATTCATTAAACCCTCGCAGAAAACATAGCACGTATAAGCATCGTATAAAATCAGAAATCTCGAAATACGTGCAAATACGTAAATACTAGCTACCACAAATAAACACACTCATGGCGTCACAAAACATGTATTAAACCACTTATAAAACATTTATGCATGCATCAGTTTAGAAAGAAAGATCCACTCACAGATCGTCCGAAGCCGCGCCTCGATACACGCGCCATAAGCTTCTCTCGGGCCAATCACCATCTCCGGGGCTCCCAAACCTATCCAAATTAATTTATAGGGTTACTAACTACTTAAATAACCCCTCACTAAAGCCCCGTAATTTTTCAGAATTTTTAACTATTTTTAAACCCGATCCTAAACCTTCGGACAACTCGAACTATATCGAGACGATGTCCGATCGACTCGAAACCAGTCCCAAAATGTTCGTTACATCGAATAGATAATTTCACATGTTGGAACCACCCCCAAAATATGGTCCACACGGCCACACGCGCCGCCCAAAGGGGCTGCGTGTGGGAGCCACGCGCCGCTGTTCAAGCATCTTCAGCCCAACGACTGAACCAGTCTGGCCGGTTCGCCTGTAAGTCCGGTCTGCCTGGACTGGCGTGACTGGTCTGGCCATGTTTCTCCTCCAATTTTCATCCAAATCCTTCCAATCCAATCCCAATCTTCCTATTTTAGCATCGCCCCTCTCAGCCATAAAAACAGTCCCTACTCACCCCTAACAACTGAATAATTCTTTCCCCATCAACTAAAACCAGCCATAACGTTCAAATCGGAAAAACAAGAAAAATGGGCATAATCGGGCAATCGTGCTCACCTTGGTTTCCTGGGCCCTCGCTGTCGTGCACGGCGGTCCTGCCTTCATCAGCCACCGTCAGTCTCTCTCTCTCTCTCTCTCTCTCTCTCTCTCTCTCTCTCTCTCTCTCTCTATTTCTCTCTCTCTCTCTCTCTCTCAGTCCAGCAGCAAGGATTGAAAATGGTCGATGGATTGGTTTGGGTGAGATCAGGTTTGTGTGGGTTTGGTGTGCACGAACAAGCAAAGGAATGATATGCATGAACCAATTTGGGTGGGTAATGGATGGATGACATGTGTCATTCATCCATTGGGCATGGCCCAAAATATCTGGGCCCACTTAATTCCAAAAGCATCCGTTTCGTAAAACATGCAATAGTTCACTCGAACTTCCGTGAACCGTAACTTCTCCGTTGAAAGTTCGATTTCGACGTGCCGCCTGTCTACGGATTTGTATCGATTCGATGTATGTAACGGTCCTCAGCCCTTGGCCATCGAACCTCCCGGGTCAAAAGTCAACTTTTTACCCCGTTTAAGGGCAAAATTGTAATTTCACCCTAAACGTCCGTTAATCCTCGTTTAATCCCCGATTAGCCTCGCTAATCCGTCATTAATTCTTAATTAATCTAGATAATTCTGGACGGGTCGTTACACTAGTCATTAACCATGACATGAAACATAACTCGATATATGGGCTCTGCATGAGAGAATAAGAGACATTTCGGCTCTTCATAATTCCTAATCCAATATCCTTAGCTCTTCCCCCATCCTAATCTGATATTTTTGCTCTTCTTGAGTCCAATATCTCTAGCTCTTCCTCGATCCTAATCTGATATCCTTGACTCTTTTCGAGCTCTAATTCGATATCTCTAACTCTTCCTAAGTTCTAATTTGATATCACCATCTCTTCCAGAGCCCTAACTTGATATCTCTCGCTTCTTATGAGCCCTATTTCGATATCGGAGGTTCCTCTTGAGCTCTAATATGATATCTCCGGCTTTTCCCGAGCCCTAATTTGATATCTTCACCTCTTTCCAAGCCCATATCCATTAACTTCGGCTCTTCCCGAGCCATAAAAGAAACTATATTTAGAATCCCAAAACCCTGGGAGATCCACACGTCTCCTGACTGGAAACGTAACCATTTTGGGCACCAAAATTACCCCCATCGATGTCTGATTCACCTGAAACCTACGTCAAAGATCTAGAACATTGAAAACATGTGAACACACATCGCCATGCACTAGAAAACGTCCCTACCTACATCGTAAATACATTTAGAATACTCTTTCCGACCATGGAATTCATAGAAAGTAATAAAATATTTAATTATGGATGCATCATAGTTTATAAAATAAAGTCCACTCACAGAATGTCCAACGAGCTGAATCTCTAGCTGTGCGCTCTTCTGAAGTCCCAAGCTGGTTTAATCAATTAACAAATTGACAAGGACCCTTCTCGAAATCACTTTGATAAGAGTGAAAGGCCCCTAGTCCCGTTTGATAGCTAGAAAAAAGTTTCAAAAATACCCTTCAGACCATCAATCATAATTACAAGGAATTGGTTAAAATCCAACATAATGTCCCCTGTAAAACGGTTCAACCATCTCCAATCATGTCAAACAAGGGATATCTATATACATCCAATCATAATTCATCAATTTGGGCAACTACCCACACCAACCCACTAACCGTAGCAACAAAGTATATCTTGGTTCGATAATTTAGACCCTAGTCATTCACCATGACATGAATCGTAAACCAATATCCCGATTTTTTTCTAACAGTGAAAGTCGCTGCTCCTATTTGATAGCTAGAAAAAAATGTCAAAAATACCTTTCAGACCATCATTCATTAGTACAAGGAATCACTCAAGAATCCAATAGAATTTCCGGCAAAATGGTTGAACCATCTTCAATCATGTCAAACAAGGGATATCTATATGCACCAATCATAATTCGTTAATCCGAGTCACTACCCACAACAACTTGCTACCCTAATGACGAAGTATATCTTGGTATAATAATTTAGACCCTAGTCATTCACCACGACATGAATCATAAACCAATATCCTGACTTTTTTCAAGCGTGTGAGATTCTAGCTCTTCTCCAGTCCTCATTTGATTTTCTTGGCTCTTCAAGAACCCTAATTCGATATCTTCAACTTCTCTTGAGCCTTAACCTGATATTTGCGGCTCTTCTTGAGCCTTAATCTAATATCTCTGGCTCTTTTCAAGCCCTAATCTGATATCTCTGACTCTTTCCAAAGCCCTAATTTGATATCTTCGGCTGAACCCTGGTGCGATACTCTAGCTCTTCTCAAGCCCTATTCTGATATGTCCAACTCTTCTAGAGCCCTAATCCAATATATTTGGCTCTTCCTGATCCCTAAATTAGCATCTCTAGCTCTTCTCGAGCCCTAACTTGATATTTTTGGCTCTGCCCGAGCCATATGAGAATATTTATTTAGACTCCCAAAAGGACAGGAGATCCAAACGTCTCCTGACTAGAAACTCTGCCATTTTGGGTGGCCAGAGCTACCCCTATAGGATGTCTTATTAGCTCGAAATATAAGCCAAAAAATATGGGATATCGAAAACATAAGAACATGGCTCTTCCCACGTGCCCCCCTCCCCACACACTAGTGGAAGTGTGATAGACCACCCACGCACCAGTATGCGCCTACTGAAAGGGTTGCCACATCATCACTGGACCTGGGCCAAGTCGACGGAGAAGATAACTAGTCTCGTCATGTGATGCTGTGTCTACCGCCGATACCGTTGCAAGAAAACCCAATAACTAGTTGAAAACTTCAAAGCTTCATAACTTCTTCATTTCTCAACCAACTTGAACGTTCCAATAATGGAATTTTATCTATTAAATCCTAGGAACTCATTTTTAAGGTCCAAATTCAAAAATAATACCTAGTTTTTTTTTTCTAGCAATGGATCAAAAGTTTCGGGCTACGTTACAAGTCGTGCTCCATCGGGCACGGTCGTCCCTTCAGTTCATGAAGGGTATAGTTGTGTTCAAGGGATGAGATGAACTTGATGGTATGTTCTATTCTTGGTGTTTGGGTCGAATTCCAATGTCTAATTTTGAGGGCTTTCGGTTTTGTGCTTTTTCCTTTGTTCCTAGGAGCAAATGAAGGGGATGAAGTAATGTTATCCCTTGATGTGTAACATATGTCACACATCCAACAAGTTCCCAAAAGTTAGATGATCACTCAGCTTTCGAACAAAAGACCAAAATGCCCTCGCACTAATATAGACACGCACGTACCATTCTAGACCTCTACTTTTCTCGTACTAACTCTGATTTCTGCGTGCTGTCTGTCTATGAACTAGTGAGTTCGAGACCCACCCAACCGTCCAAGAAAAGTTTTAAAAGGTCTTCCTAGACTTAAGTTGACTTTTAACACCCTCTATACATGAGTGCAAAATCACCCTTATTTAATTAAATCCCTAAATTTAGTGAACTTTTTGGGTTGGATCGTTACAAAATCAATAAATTGACATGCTTTATTCTTATACCCTCCATTTCTCCCCTCTTCCTAATAACTAAGCCTACCTAGAGCTTGTTGTGGCATTATCTCATACAGATGCCATGGTATTTTTTTGGACTATTTCATATCATTAAATGTTTCCTCTTCTCATTTCGTGAAATATGATTTGGGGGAAAGCATCAATTTTAATTGTCTTCGCTAGCTAGGAAGAGTTCTTGTTCAATCTTAAAACTTATACTGCATAATTTTTATTATGCTTCAACTGCCTACATCAATCCAAACCAAATTGTTTGTAACGATTTGATTTGGAACAGTATCATTTCTAATTTTTGAAAATCCAAAATGTAACAAACCTCTAAGATTTTAACAATTTCGATTTAGATATTGCTAAAATCCATACCGAAGCGCATCATTCCCACCCCTACTCCTATATATGAAAGCTAAATTCAAGAAAGTAAATGTTGGTATTTAGTCACTTTACTCCATGAACTTGTTCCGCTTATCAATTTCCCTCTTGAAATTTTATTTCATCCAATTACTATCTTAACCATGAGCAAGTGGTCCAATGGAAACTCGGATTCTATGTCTGGTTTACTCCTTGGTCTTGGGTTAAAGACACAAACCTAGCATAGGGGAGATTGAAAATGCCTTTGCGAGTCATACAACATTAATAAAGGAAACATTACTCGTAAAATATCATATTTAAGGACCGATAAGTGAATTTTTGGAAAAAAAAAATAGATAAAATGTGAGTAAATATGATGATATGGGGTAAATTGACTATAAATAATAGTTCAGAAGGAAAAATGGCTGAAATAAAGTTCAACGAAAGAAATTAACATTGAGGTCCAAATTCAAGAGACAAATTGACAATTTACTCAAGAAAATTCTAGTTGTGACTTGTGAGGTTGACAGTAGGGTCAAGCGATGATTTTAATATGAAATAGTGTGAGAGCCTTAGCTAACTAACTGACTACAGTATATAAGACACTAATTACATCACTTGGATGATTGTGAAAATTAGTGGTAGGGAATTTCGCAGTTAAAGAAAATATTTTCAATCTTATTTATGTTCGTGTTCTTCCCGAAAAGTGTTTTTGTGACAGCCTACTCGAGGCCACCTTCTATGGGCCTCCATGTGGAACCTAGTTGTGGAGTGAAAGAGCGGACTTTGCGTGTGTCTCTCTGTGATGTATAGTGTGGACTATTGAAGGTTTGAAAGTAATAAACTAAAGGGCTTTCAAGCTATGGTTAGTCTATCCCTAGATGGGCTGACCAAGAAGCAAATAGGCCTTAGTTTCCTTTAAAGTAGGTGTGCCGCTAGTAAAAACTGATACTAAACAGTTGTAGATGAGTTTTGTTTGCGACCCAAGAACCTTTTTTGTTATCAAACGATTGTGAGGCAAGTGGGCAAATAGCTTGCGTTGCTCTTTTCTATGCCTTCTTCTTAATGTATCCAAAGACTTTAATAAATTTTCTCTCCAATCTAGTCCAAGTTCATGTGATTTTCATGATGTTCAATGTAACGACCTGTCCCGGAATTCGGGATTAGATTTGTAACTAATCATGATTAATGCGGGTTAATTGGTGGTTAGTTGGGTGGAATCGGACGAACGATGCAAAATGACCGTTTTGCCCCTAGTCGTGGGCAAAACGTTGACTTTTTATTCGGGCTGTCAAATGGACTTTGACCAGTGACCGTGACGTAGTTTGGGACGTCACGAGATCATAGACAGGTGGCACGTTCGATTCCGACGTTCGAGGTGATAGTTATGACGTTCGGAAGCCCAAGGGCATTATCGTAATTTGGACAAAATAAGGGAAAATGTTGACTTTTTGATCGGGGGTCCGATGGCCGAGGGCCGAGGATCGTTAGGACGGTCTCGATGCCCTGAGTCCGTAGACAGGCGGCACGCGTCGTTCGGAGTTCAATTGACCAAGTTACGGGTCTGGGACGCGTGAGGGGCATTTTGGTAAATTGTCAAGGGAGGGCAAAATGGTAAATTTGGCTGTGTTCTGGGGACAGCCGTGTATGGTGTCGGTTCCTTCTCTGAAAAACAGAGCACGGGCGATTTGTTTAGGAACAAATTGCTGGGACTTGGTGTAGAGAATTGTTTATACCTTAGGTGGGAAACAGAATTCGTGGGACAAGTGAGGTGCAGAGCACGGTTGCTTCTCCATTTCTAGGTGTCGTTGGAAATGGGAGACAGAGCATTGGAATTTCCTTTTCACACTGAGCAGTGCACGGGCGACAGGTAATGTGGGTTCGAATTGGCTAAATCAGTTTCTGGGGAGAGAGTGAGAAGCAGAGTGGACGTTTTGGTGAGGAGGAACGGGGAGTCTGAGTGGAAATGCACCCAGAAACCCGAGACTGTGTTTGATCAAATTCAGAAGTTCAATTCGAAATGTAGGCAAACGCAAGAAAATTTAGGGCTTAATTCAGTCTTCTGGGACCTCCCTTAGTCGATCCAGATCTTGGGATCGAAGCTTGAAGCCCTGGGAAGTCTTGGACAGACAGGACGGAGTTCAAAATTTGAGGGAAAATCAGAGTTTGAATTGTGTGAGGAATTGGACGAAACCAGGGACAGTAATCGTCTTCTGGGATCAGCAGGAACTCAGCCACATTGAATTCAAAGGAAAACGATCCCAGATTGGCCAAGAACCGAAGCTCCTAGTTCTGAGGATTTTCGAGCTTGCGGATGACTACCTACAGGTAAAGGTTTTTGAAATTGGTTGCGGTTTATTGTTCGTATGGGTCATATTAAGCTCGTATTTAGGTTAATTTGGAGATGGATTTGAGTTGGGTGAGTTGTGGACTTTGACCCGATTTGGGGTCCGAGTTTGGATTGATCAGTTTAGTTCATGTCGAAGCTAATTAAGGACACAGACCTTGAATTAAATGAATAAAGAAGATATTAGGATTGAAAACGGAAGGAATTGATGGAGAATTAAGTGTTAACTGGCCGGGCCAGGTCGCGAGTAACAGACCCGTTTAGCAGATGTGCGGGTGAGGGAGACGACACTGTTGCTACAGTGCTGGGCGCGTGGCCTTCACGCGCAGCCACGTTGGGCGGCGCGTGGCGGCGCGTGTGACGTCATCTCCGGTCACGGTTAACTGAAGTTTCCTTCCTTTTTATGTTTTGAACATTTTATCTTTAGAGTTCGAGTTGATCGGGTGTCATACGGGATAGTTTCGAGGGCTCGGAAGTTTAGTCCTTAAGTTTAATTATGTCGAAAAATCCCAGAAAAATTATGGGAAATGAGTTTATTGGTAATTGAGACCTTAGTAACCCTGAGAAGTGATTTTGGACAGGATTCAGGATTTCTGGAAAAGGGCGGAAATTACGGAAACACGTGCGGCGCGAAACCGAGCATTTCGGACGGTGTGTGAGTGGACGTTGCTTTCAAAATTTAATGCATGCATAAATTATTTCTATGATTTTTCTGATTATGATTATAAGTTGTGATTGATTTCGATTCCCATATTTATCCGTATTCAATTTCCGTATTTATACGTATTTTTACTATATATGTGAAATTACACGTATTTCGAGACTATGGTTACTGTTGTGCTTAATAATGGTTTAATGAAAGAGTTTATAGGAAATGGGTGTATGATGATTTAAGAAAGTTATTTATGATTGTGAGTGCGATTTACGGTGTGGACACAGTTTTCGAGGTTTTTGCGGTTTTGCACGTTTTACGAGATTTGAGTTTATTGTGATTTGATCACTGTTTGATGGTTGGATTTGGAATGTGAATTGAGGTTTGAGATTCCGAGGATTTTAAATTGGATTTTGAGTATGCTTGACTAGACCGGGATTTTAGTGATTATGGTCGTGGTTTTGATGCCTGGATAATGTGATTTGAGAAATGAAGTGATTTCAAGGAAATAAAAAGGCTTTTGAATAAGATGATTTCTGGTTTGGTGCTTGGGGCAGAAAAGTAACTTGGATTAACGAGTTTTCAATTTTCGGAAATTTAAGTGGATTCTTGGTTTGGATTCGGGATGATGTTTCCGGAGGCCGGCTTACGGAATCATTATTGCGAATTCGAATTCGGGAATGAAAAAGGATTTAATAAAGTGATTTGGTCTGTTTTTGCATGCCCCGTGTTTCATGATGATTTGATTATGTTTGTAAAGTAGGATTTGGGGAAAATGAATGTGGAATTTCGGACCATGGGTCCTGTTGTGAAAAATGTGATTTTGGGATGGATCCCACGTTGTCGTGATTGATAAACTGTTTTGGGGTTTAAAGACCCGTTGTTGTGTTTGGAAACTGTTATGGGTTTAAGAACCCGGTGCTATTGCTGGAGCACGTTTTGAGTTTAAAGACTCGGTTAATTGATGACGGGGGAGGGCCCTTAATGAGTTTAAAGACTCGTGAGTTTAAAGACTCGATTACTGTGATACCCCCGAGGCCTATTGATTATGTTTTGAGTTTAAAGACTCGTTGATATCCCGGGAAGGCCTGTTTATGCGCATGGTTTTGAGTTTAAAGACTCGGGCGCGCCTGTTATCCAGCAAAATGATTGACTCGAGATTTATTGATGATTTCTGATGTTTCGGTTGAGTTGGGCAGTGGCCCGGTTTAGGGTTGTTGGTTTTGGATCTTGTTGTGCATTTGGTTTTTGATTCGTGGTTTTGGGCTGAGGCCCGGTGTTTATGATTGCGAGTTAAGACCCGATGGTTGAGAAAGGAAAAATGATTTTGAGATTCATACGAGTTTTCCCTTATGTTGAAATTTGATACACAGTTTTTCTTATGTGGAAAACCTTAACCGATTGTGAAATGATTTTTGTATGCATGCATTCGTTTTTACGCGGAGGGTAAAAACATTGTTGTAACTGTTTTGCTAAACTGATTTATTTTTGTCCACTCACACCTTTTGGTTTCTATTGACCCTCCAGGTCGTGGCGCGTTGTTCGAGGCTGTACGAGGGGCGGAGGCATGAGTAAGTACGTGTGGCTATCCCTGGTTTGGCAAGTACTGAGGGTAACTTGGGATTTTCAGTCATCTTGTCAGACGGGAGCAGGACCGGGCACGGTTATCGATGCCCCTTTCGGGGGCGGTCCTGTCATTCAATTTAGCAGCTTGTTATTTTAGTAAATTAGAGGTTAGACGTGTAGATTTCCTTAAGTCGAGATAGTAATATTAGACCAAGACACATAGATGGCCTCACGACTTTGGCAGCCATTAAACACACTAATTGATATACCCTGAATACTTATCTCTCCTCAAGAAAATATGTTTATATTGTAATGAAAGTGAAGTAAAAATATTGAAGAGTAAATGTGTTAGTATTGAAATGTGAGAAGAAAAATTACAAATGTGGAAAGTAAATTATTTCTTACACAATCTAGCCTTGAGCATGCAGAGCATTCTAGAAATCGTCAACCGAATGAACATCATTCGGAATCATACCGTAGGTTGGTAAAGCATTCAAGCGATGTTGAGACGTCAAGGGGAGGTGTTTCGATACCTCAATGATTGATTTGAGTAGTAGTCAAAATGAGGTTGGTGCTGGGTGGCCTTTAAAACTGACTGGGAAAACATGTTGGGATAAAGATGAATGCAGGAAGGTCTTCAAAGCTAGCTTCGAATGCAAGTTGACATGATGGAATGCTTGTTATTCTTAGACTTTGGCGTGAGGATAGCAATCGGGTGACACATCAACCCGTTTATAGCTTACTTTGGCTTTTTGTTTAAGGCTAGATGAGGAAATATCATATTCATTTTTCGTTTGTCACCTTTTGACAACATCTTCCTTTTCGTTTCTCAAGATACTTCTTTTACCTCATCACCAGAATTCTTATCATCATTTTTTTTTGTTCGCTTTTTTCAAGATGTGGTGTTGTAACAATTATTAATTTACACCATTTTTAGTGTAGATCTTATCCTAGTTTTGACAAGATCCAGAGCTAACTACGCTTCCAACTTGTTTTTGTTGGCTTATTGAACATCCTCTTCATTCTCTGAACTTATTGTCATCTGATTTTCATTTTGTCTATGAACTTCTCGTTCATCTGCAACAATTTCTAGTTCAATAGGATAGTCCAGTGTTCCTCTCTGGTTGGCCAGTTTTCTTATTAAGTCCATAGCTTCCACTTTTTGATCTTCAAAAAAATGATAACTAGAAGCTAGACCTGTGATGAAAATTCTTCTCCCATTGATGGCTTTTACCAAATTTCGGGAGTCAACAAATTGTCTTGCAATCTCTAATATGTAAATCAAGTTGTTAATCCATGTTGTTTCATGATTGAGGTTTGTGGAAATTTTCTTTGTTCTAGCAAGTGATTCTTCTAGAACGTCCTCTTCAATTTTCTCAGTTAACATCCATATCTGATAAGGTTGAAAGAATTTTTCTCTTTCTCTCCATCCCAATGTACTAGTTATGGTAAATGTCAAATATTTATTCCGTTTGAAAATTTTGTTACTTCATACACCATAGCTTTTATAAAACATGGAAAATTTTTAAACTCATGAAATTGAAGCTTTGGAATACTACCTTGTTCGTAATATCCCATTTAATGGTTTCTACAACTTCACTTTTTGATTCATTGTTTATATAAAAAAGGAGTTTAGGAATTTTGTCTGACTAATTAATATTCTCATTGTTTCGTCCTTTATTTTCTCTTGGTGGTCATAGATTCTTTCTTTTATATCTTAAAAATGAAACCATGTAGGATTGACTTGCTTTTTCAAAAATTCAAATCCTTTGAACTTTGAATTCTTTCAAAAATTCAAATCCTTTGAATTTTGAATTCTTTCAAAAATTGGATCATAATTAGTGGTTCCCATTATATCCGTAAGTTGAAGAAAATTTTCAATTTTTTCATAATTGAAATATTCATCCCAATTCATTCGTTGAATGATTTTGAGACAGTTTTTTTTATCAAAACATTTTCATTTCTGACAGAAGAAATTTCTTTTTCTTAGTTGAGTTGTTTCTTCAACTATTTTGAGAGAAAGTGTAGTCATATGTTTATGAAAACCTTTATTTTCTTTTTGGATATGGGTTTTCTATATTCCATTAATGTCTTCGTAAATATGATCTTTTAATTCAGGATTATAGAATCTTTTTACTTCGGATCTGGATTCTTCTATCACTTGTTTGGTAGAATAAACATATTCATTGAAGGCGTTGGTTGCGTCTTTAATGTTGTCAAATGCTTGACAAGATGCTTCACGGTATTTGTTTACCTGGGCTTAGTTGAGTGACCACTTTTTATATATTCCTGGTTGGAACCCTTGAAACACTACATAAACTTTTGGTGTGAAGGGTTTTTCCTCACTACTGTTGTCCATGGTTATTTATCCTTATCAATTCATGCAAAAAATAAATCACTTGTTTTAGCAATCTTCTCGACTTAAAAAATCTGTAAGAAAATTGTTAGTTCCCTTAATATGTTCAACATTACAAGTATATTGGGAAATAACATGATACCATTTTAATCTATGGCCATCAGTTATTGAATTTTTATTAATAAAAAAAAGCCTCAAATTGCTCGGTTATTAGTTCTAAGAATGAAAACTTCAGGGGCCAAATAAATATGAAATATTTTAATAGCAAGCTTTATGCCCAAGAGTTCTTTTTCAAAAATAATTTATTTTACCTCAGTTGGTTTGAACTTACCTAAATTATATCCATAAATCAACTCTCTTTTTGAAGTTGTTTTGGAATTGTAGATTTCGAAGGTTTAATATCATTTTCTTTTAATGGTGCATCCCTTTCATTCCAATGTTTTTTTTTTTGGGAATGGCCTTAAGAACACATCCCCATTTTTAATCTGAGGCATCCGTTTCTAGAATAAGTTTATTTTCTGTTTTAGGAAAATAAATTTGTGGGATCTATTTTAGAGTCTCCTTGATATCACTTTTTATTTTTGAATCCTGTACAGACCAATAATTTATTTTTATCCTTTTTAAGTTTTTTTTTAAAAAAGGTAATTCTTTCTGAGATACATTTTTTATAAAACTTCGTCCATAGTTTAAGACTCCTAGAAAACTCCGCAATTGTCTTCCATCTTGTAATTCTTCAGAAAAATCTCTTATTTTAGAGATTATATATTCCTGCAATTTTATCCTTGGATAATCTAGGGTTATACCTAGAAAATTTATTGACTCAATTTCAACCTCTATCTTTTTAGGGAAAGGATTATTCTATGGTTTTGGAATGTTTTACATAATATTTCTTGATGACACTTATGTTCTTCTCTTGTTTTAGAGAAAACTAAGATACCATCTATGTAGATGATACAAAAATCTTTCAAATATTTGAGATTCACCGTAACTAGTACATTGGGATGGAGAGAAAGCGAAAAATTCTCTTCAACCTTATTGGCTATGGATGTTAACTTAGACAATTAAAGAGGAAGTTCTAGAAGAACCACTTGCTGGAACAAAGCAAATTGCCACAAACCTCAATCCTGAAACAACATGGATTGACAACTTGATTTACATATAAGAAATTGTAAGACACTTTGCGAACTCCCGAAATTTAGTAAAAACCACTAATGGGAGAAGAATTTTCATCACATGTCTAACTTCCTGTTATCATTTTTCTGAAGATATGGACTTAATAAGAAAACTGGCCAATTAGAGAGGAACACTAAACTTTCTTATTGAACTAGAAATTGTTACAGATGAACGAGAAATTCATAGATAAAATGAAAATCAAATGACAATAAATTCAGAGGACAAATACGATGTTGAATACGCCAACATAAATAACATATTGGAAGCGTAGTTGACCCTGGATCTTGTCAAACCCATGATAAGATCTACCCAAAAATCAGTGTAAATTAATAATTGTTGCCTCACCACATCTTGAAAAAAGCGAACAAAAAAACTGATGATAAGAATTGTGGTGATAGGATAAATGAAGTATCCAGAGCAAGGAAAAAGAAAATGTTGACAACAGGTGACAAATGAAAAAGGAAGATTATATTTCCTCATCTAGCCTTAAACGAAAAGCAAAAATAAGGTATAAACGGGTTGATGTGTCAATCGATTGCCATCCTCACTTTGGCGGACTTATGCTACAGTGAGTTTTTCGAGGATATCCACTTTGTCTTCTTATCTCCTCGTACGAGTCAAAGTCGTTCTTCTTCTTCTCTATTATTTCACGTTGAGCGTAGGTATCTTTGGGCTGAGCTTTTGCGAGTTGGGTATTTAGTTCTTTTAACCATTTTCTTTGGCCCGATGAAGGATTTTTTCGGGTGTAAATAGTTTGATACAGTGATATTAGAGAATAGGATTACAATATATATATATATATATTAGGGATATGTCTTTCCATTTACTAGAGTGGAGCTTGATACCTTACACATAACATGCGGAGAGGATACCTATTGGCCATAGCAATAAGTTTCTATTCATAGAAACTTTCTCAATCGATATTTTTTTTATTTTATGAATACTTTTATGCATTTTATAGTCATGATTATTTATCTCTAATGTATAATTTATTGATTCCGTTTATAAAAAATATATCAGAAAATTTTAATAAAACAAAAAGTGGAAGAAGAAAATTTTCTTTAAATGGTCGTCCGCAAGTACTAGTCAATATAAATAGACCAAACAAATCAACATAGTTAAATGGAGTGTTATTTGATTTATACCATCGACTTTCACTATTTTTTTCATCATTTTTTTTTTAAAATTGACTTCTCTATTCATAAAGAGAAGAAAAAGGAGCACACTTGCCGGAGAGGAAGTGCTCAGTGCTAACAATATATGGCAGATAAGACTTAAAAGTAGGCAGGTAGGCATTGTGAGTTCAAATAAAAAAGAAATAGCACATTTCATCACTTATCATTGAAATCTTGGAAATAAACAATATTCACAAGAATACAATAACAAAAGCAATACATTTTTGAAACAAAAGCAATACAATCTTGGAAATAAACAACATTAGCGAGGATACAATTATTGAAGTTTCAGAATTCACATAAAGGAAGGTAAACGATAGCGGTTTAAGACCTTCCTTCCATGTAATCATACATTTTTGAAATTACTGTAACTAAGTAACTACTACTCCATCGAGGATGGAACTCAACTCAAAGCTTGTATACGACGCGCGCATAACCAGAACATCATGTAGTTTCTCTGGTTATGTTGAAATATATATGCTTGAGTACTCCATTAGCCATGTAGCAGCAGCAGCTTCTTTATAGCGCCACTCCCATAATGATAGTGATTGCGAAACAAAGTAAGGAAGCCTACGTATATATAAGACTGGAAATAGAGCTTGGTAGTGAACAGTGATATATTATACCATGGTGGATTTGATTTATGGCTTCAAGAAGATGACTCCGTGAAAATGAAAGAACCCTTCAATTTGCTGCCCATTGCATGCCCAACAGCAATTCAATGCGCTGCAGCTTCCTTGACCTGAAAACAGAAAAAAAATTAGGTAGAGTGAAAAGAGAAAATAGCCTTCTCAAAACTTGAGGCTTCTCTTTAATTTCTCAGCTTGATAATCTCACCTTTTCTTGTGATGCTGCTTTGCACTCGGATTCTACTTGGAGCACCTCCCATGAATGGATGTTGGTCGAAGAGGTTGTGTGATGTTTGATACGGTAGTTGAAGATCACTGAATCTGTAGTTGCATTGATAGAGGAAGTATCGTCTCCCAACTGCTTTTGAGGAAGACATCTTGATACCGTCTGGACTCGTCACATTTGGAGAAAAGTAGAATTCTGGGTAACAACGGTGAAGTTCCCAAAACTTGTAGAATCTGTGAGACACAGCATAGACTTCGGACATACTTGTTCAAAACGAATGCTGTGTGTCAAACACTACTTGACTCGTGTCGTCTATCCACTGTCCTGGACGTATACGTCCAAGACTAGGAAGGAATAAGTTCCTAAAACCTCCAATTGTAGAAATATAGATATGTGTGAGTATTTATTTTAACCCACACAGCTAAAATTTCATCTATTTGGAAGACGTTTGCATTATTTGTAGGACAATATCACTGTGGTAAAAATGTGTGGGCAGGAAATACACAATCTTACAAGGCCTCTTGTAACTTACAGGGCCGCCGCCGTGATATTCTCCTATAAATAGAAAGTTGTAGTTCATTAACATATCGGAGATCCTCTCCAACAGCTAATGCAGAATAAGGTCTTGCCGTCAATGGAGTACTTCAGTGTTTGCATCACTGCTTTACTCCACTACCTCTCATCATAAACCCTTCCCAATGACTTTGGTACAGTGTAATCACTGACAAGAGTATATGATGTTCTTGTTATTCAAGAACTTTACGGGAAAAGAGTCGCAAACTCTGGATATTGAGATTGCGACTCGTTGCATCCAATATAGTTATTGGCATGCAGAAGATCTCCCTGTTCTGAGTACAATATTGGTGAAGGCAATGAGTAATTCTGTGGCTGAAATGGATCAAAGTTTGATCCCAGAGTTTCTTCTAGCTGAGAATCAACCTGCATTAGTGATAACAAGTGTTAAAATTTGGGTGGATTTATGGTTCTACAGATTAAAAGCAAATTGGCTGATTCTCACCAGCGGAGGCCATTCATTTGTAAGATAAGGATCATAATCCCCGACAGGAGATGGCCAGTTACTGTATTCAGTGGTATAGACATCAGGAACGTTTCCCATCTGAGGAAGCTGATGATCCAGCCGAGGTGGCTCAGGTGGAGGAAAAGGTGGATACACATATTCTCCTGGCTGGGCAGATAGCTGTAAGATTAAAAGCACGAACAAGTAAATATTCGGTTTTGATATGTACAAAAGTCACCTCAGAAATGTTCAAAAACCAGTAAATTCTCACCTCTTGAATCATATCAACCACAGATTGATCATACAAACCAGATGAAACACAGCCACCAAGTTCATCATCATCATGATTGCCACTTCCTAGCGAAACATGTTCTATCTCTTGGTATTCCGGCTGTTGTTCTTCCCCCGGAAGCATATGATTTGTAGCACCAGAATCAGCTAATTCATCACAGATTGAGGAACCATTCAGATTCTTATCATCAGACTGATGATCAGGGGACTTGTTCTTGAGGCGGCAGAGAACAAAGTCTCTCTGCTGATTGGTCTTATTACCCGGTCCACTTTTAAATAACTCATACTCGTGCATGACCCAGCCGGTCTTCTCTGAATTAGACACACGACCTTTATGGAAGGTCAAGGTCCTCTTCATGCAAGTGACTGAGTTGGCAGGCTGTTCAGACTCGATTACTCGGGGCTTCCCTGTGCTTTTCCAGAATCCCTGCTTTGTGGACCTGTTGCAGCGAGGACTGCCAATGCTCTTGTGATCTAGCCGGCTGAAGGAGTACCATGCCTTTGGTTTATATGGATTGTCAGGAAACAAGAGCTCTGCAAACACAAAACAAGATATGAAGAACCGACCCATTTCAGGTCATGAAGCAATGAGCAAGATATTTTTGTTTGTTTTGTTTTTGGGGTCCAAATGAGCAAGAGAGATCACAACCGAATAACTATACACCAACATATTCTATGTGCATTTCTCCCATGTCTTTCCCACCTTTATTGGATTAGCAGGTCAATCCAAACACATAAATTCAGATAAAGAGAACAAGATTATCAATAACATAAAATCATACCATCGGAATATTGAAACCTAAGAAACAAAAATGAAATGGTTATCAATAGGAACCAAAAAAGTGTCTTTTAAGTACATAAAACCAGAGCAAGAGAACAAGAATATGCATATATAAAAATGGTGCATTGGAAACGAGAAAATGGGTAATGAAGAAAAAACGAGATAGATAAAAGGGTTACCCCGCAAATGCCAAGGCTCGTAGTTGCAGACCTCGATTTCTGGGATGAATTGGCAGGATGGTGAGTCCAAGCCCTGCATCATCTTCTTCAAGAAGCGAAGAAAAAACGAGACAGATTCAATACCAGGTTTAAAGCGGCAAGCTTTAGAGGCCTTACCCTCCGTTTTCTTCTTCAAAAGGCTCACCATTTGCCCCTCATCAGGATTGAATCTGAACCCAGCCAGCAGCTCCAGCAGCCATTCTTCTGTTGTTGTTGTGCTGCTGCTGCTGCTCATCCCTCTTTCAAATGCTTTTGGACAAGTAAAAATAAGATTATGAGATATTTTGGGTTCAGAAGCAGCAGCAGTATTTATAAACTCACTCATAACTTGCAAACCCACTAGCCACTGAGGTTTTGACTACAATTTTGATCGCAAAGGCTCAAAAGTCTTGAGCTTTCAGACCAAGTTTTGACGATGGTGATGGAAATGAGTAGAGCCATGAGTGTGGATCCCACCCACTTCCAATCAAAGCATTTCCTTCGTATTTGTTTTTGACCCTTTGAAAAATCTACCCCTCTTGGAAGTTCAACTTTTGCTTTTTGTGTCCTGTTCTTCAACCTCTTAAACGTAACATTTGCGAGACCGGGTCAAGGGGCTACGGTGACACATGCAAAAATCAGCTTCAATAGTGATTATGGAAGGATCAAATTATGTCAACCATCACCGTCCGTTGTTGAAGACAACTGCTAAGGTTATATCTCAAAATGAATGCATTACCTCTATGGGGTGTTAAATGTTTTTTATTTCCTTTTTTCTCAAACTCACAGCAAATTCCATAACTTTCTTTGCTTGAAATTAAGATTTAAAGGATGTGTAAATTCTTGATCGCTATAATCTTCTAGGTTAATGTTTGGATTATTTTAGGCTCAGTAATTCAAAAGGGAAATTTCAAAGTACTAGGAGATTTCAAAAGTATTAAATGCAAGACATTTAGATGGACTTATAAGTCACACTTGATCTCTCTAAGTGTTACTTTGGAAATCCCTAGTATTAGTGCATTCTTAATATAATATAATTAAAATCCCTCGATATTTTGAAATTACTCATCAAAACATATTTTTAGGGAAAAATTAAATATTAATTAATTAATTTTTGTATGTTAAATACTTAGGATTTTATGTTTTTTGAATTACTATGATTTACGAAGGGATCAGATTTGGCTGGTTATGGTGACAGGACTCATTCCAATCCCCTCGGAATTAACGCGGGATGACCATACTCCCGTCTGACACGAAGTGTCGGACAAGTGATATTTCCGACCTTTGCCCTCCCGGGCTATCAGAGTACGCCAGGATCCGGAGGAGACATGTGATGTCTCGGTCTCTGCTACAGTTCACATCCGCTGTCAACCTGAAGGGCAGTCAAAACATTAAAAGCTGTGAGTAGACAAAACAAGAGTTTATAAAAACATTTCCATAAAGACATTTGTACCCTTCACTAAAAAGCATGCATGCATTCGAAAACCATTTAACCGAAAGAACCATATGTGGGAACTAAGCCCAAAACCATAATGAAAACGACCGTACGGGCCACTACCCAAATCCATAAGGGACTCAGCCCAAACCAGAAATAAACCAAGTACACGAACCACCGCTCAAATCCTGTGTAACCACACATCACATATCATATATCATATTTATATCATATACACATATAATTCACACAACCAATCCTGTTACGGTTTCCAAAGCTACGCGCGTGCTACCCGGGTCTCAATCCGAGTCTTCTCAAAGACAAGGCCAATGTCCGTAGATCACCGACCCTACCCAAGGTTATAGTACCAGCCTTCCTGAGAGTAAGGAACCCAACGGGGGCAACTCCCACTCAGTCAGTGCTCCGTGACTACTCCGGGTCCACCCAGGCCAACAACCCTCCCCAGAGGAGATAATAGAACAAGTAAAGGAAGGTATATGAACATATATATACATAACACAAACATTCATGCCCGGTTCCCCTGAACCGTCATGTACCATAATGACCTTTCCAGGGTTCATGCCGGTTCCCATAAACAGCCATGAACTTGGAAATCCATCTAGGGTCCCTGACCCGAAATCATAACCATAAAGTAACTGGGTCTCGTGCCCGAACATATGACATCAGCTGGGCATCCTACCCGATATCTCAGGGTCATTCACGACTCCGATCATAGTGATGTGTGCAACCATCCATCCAGGACCGCCCTTAATCCTGGTATGTCGCCATGAACGAATCAACCGACGCGACCACCACAAGATCATGGTGCACTCATCACAGATCACTATCCTGAAACGTCTGCACTCCTAAGTTGAGCCTCCCCAGGCTACCCGACTACAGATCGTGTGTCGTGACTTCTCCGGAAGGAACACATCCCAATCCGGAGGCGAGCGTCACGTCGTCCATCGCCGTGCACCAAGCATCTGCCGCGACCACGACTCAGACCCGTAGGTCATCCATAGCATCATATGCCCGAGACCAAACCAAATGGGTGTCATACCCGAGTTTATCCTTTTAGAAATCCAAAACCTTTTCATTTAGACCATCACAGAAATACAGACCCGTATAGGGCCGAAACCTCGAAATACGTGCCTATACGTAACCACATGTCCAAATGCACTCATGGCATCACAAATAAGTGTTTAAAACATATAATAAACATTTATGCATGCAACAATTTAGAAAACAAGGTCCACTCACAGACCGTCAGAGCTACCGCCTCGATTTGCGTGCCATACGGCTCTCCCGAGCCAATCACCATCACCGGGACTCCCGAACCTGTCCAAATCATAATAGAAGGTTACTAACTACTTAATTAACCTCCTACTAAAGCCCCGTAATTTTCCGGTATTTTGAACTATTTTTAAACTCGATCCGAAACCTTCCGATGCCCCGAACATTATCGAGACGGTGTCCGATCGACACGAAACCAGCCCAAAATGTTCGTTACATCGAATAGAGTGTTTCACATGTTGAAAAAAATTCCCAAACAGTGTCTCACGCTCCCCCATGCACCCTAGGAAGGCTCCTATGCGTGAGACCACGCGCCCACTGTTCACCCGTCTTCTACCTTAGTCGAACCGGGTTTGACTGGTTCGAATCGGACCGGACCGGATCGACTGGTTCAATCTTTCAAACCGTCCATTTTAAGTCCATTTCACCCTATTTCAATCCCTACTTGTTCCTAATCTCATTTCCTATCTATCTAACCATTAAAATGGAAGAAAAAGCATCAAAATCAAACATTCAAAGGCCGGCCATGGCGGCCGTACCTTCCTCCACCGTTCACGGCCACTCCTGGTCGTCCTAGGCCTCGAAACCAATCCCAAACTTCTCCTAGAGTCCCCAGAAACCTTACCCAATTAAAGGAATCGAGTAAAACGCATTAAAATCCAATTTTCAAAATTCGAATATTTCCTTACCTCACGGGTTCACTCCGCCGTGGGCCACCGTCCAGCCTCTCAGTCCTCAGCACCTCAACCCTCTTTCACGGTCATGTTCAGCTCAGATAATGGGTGGTGGTGTGGTGTTTATGTGTTAGAGAGAAAATGAAGAAAATATGGGTTATGGGGTTCGGGTTTGAGGATGAAGAAGAATGAAGATGATGTTGTCTGATGAGAGAGATGAGGATTAGATGAAGGGTGAAGATTGAATGATTAAATTGAAATGGATGGCCAAGATTGAATGATGGAAGGATTAATTATAAAATAACAATTATATTAATATTTAATTAACTCGATCCACAATTTAGGGGATTAGGCCAATGGGATCAGTGACACTTGTCACTCATCCATGGGTCCCACTTAAAATATCTGACCCAATCAGAATAAGCCAAGTGTTCTCGCCTCGTAATACGTGCATAGTGAAATCGACCTTCCGTGACCTATAATTTCCCCGTTCGAAGTCCAATTTCAGCGTGCCGCCTGTCTATGGATTCGTATCATCCCGATCTACGTAATGGTCCTCGACCCTCGGCCATCGGACATCCAGGTCAAAAAGTCAACATTTGACCCCTTTTAACCAAAATTACCAAAATGCCCTTAAACTTCCGAACGTCATAACTTCTTCCTCGAATGTTAGAATTGAACTTGCCACCTGTCTACGAACTCGTGACGTCACGAACTACGTCACGGTCATCGATCAAAGTCCAGTTGACCACCCGAATGAAAAGTCAATGTTTTGCCCACGCACAGGGGAAAAACGGTCATTTCGCATCGTTCGTCCGATTTCGCCTAACTAATCACCGATTAACCTCACTAATCGTGATTAGTCACTAATCTAATCTTGGAATTTGGGACGGGTCGTTACATATGGAACATAATGTCACTACAAAAAAACTCAATGTTACCCGGCGAATAGGCTTCATATGGCAAAAGGACAAAATCGTTGGGTAAAACGTAAAACCGATGACCCTCCGTCATGCAGACTTCATTAAGAAGCAACCATCGGGCTAGCGTTTTTAACGGAAAAACAGACGCTCGTCGGGTAACCTTAGTTTAACCCGAAGAGATTCTCGTTGGGCATCATTCGTCGGTTAACATGAAGTCAACGCATTATGCCTGATGAAAAAATAATGCTCGTGGAGTGAGATGGTTCGGCGACCACCCACCGAAAAGCGAAGATTCGTCAGGTAACACTGACCACATCGTCTGGTAAAAGTAAAATATTCGTCGGGTAATATTAAAGGTTCGTCAGGTAACATTGAACAATTTGTGGGTGATTCGGCGGTCACCATTGAATCATCTTTGCCCGATGGATAGTCTTCGTCAGGCTAAATTTAATATTAATTTTTTATATAATTTTTAAAATTCAAATTAATTAATTACTTAAATACTTAATAAATTTAAAAAAATATGCAAAACAAATACAATTTGAACATGAAATTAAAAAATATATTTATAAAATTTAAACTATTGTTTTGAACTTGAATAAAATAAAATAGTTTTTACAACAAAAAAGTAGAAATGACCAACTAAGGGGTGGGGTTAGTCGGGGTAGTGAGGTTGTTCGAGTTGAGCAGGCTGTTCCTCTAGTGGTTGAGCATGTGTCTCACCCAAGTGCTGAAAGACCATGGCAAACTGAGTCGTGATCTCGTCGTTTTGCGCTTGAAGGCTCTCGTTTTGGGCCCTTAGCTGTGTGGTCTCATTCTGGAGGGTGGTGTAATTGTGCCTTAACTCTGAGTACTCATAGGGATTGAGGTCCCTAGAAAAACTTTCTGAGCCAATCGATATATCCCATTCCAGCCCTTTGCTAGCCCTCTGAACGATCTTTCCTTGACGTTGGCCTAGCTATCACTCCAGGATCGCCCTCGACTGCTATGTATCCGGCAGCTGCTGCTCCAAGGGTATGTCTGGTTGCTGCTGTGTTAACTCCACTTGTATCTACTGGACGCCTGCCAGAATTTCCGACTAAAAAATAAAAAACACATTTGATAGTAATTTTAAAAATTAACAAATAATTTTAAAATTAAATATAGCAATTTAAACTTACGTGAATAACATCAGCCTCCTGGTTTTCCTGGCCAAAGTACACTTGTCGTTAGGCATCCACCACAGCGACCCAGTGTTTCATCGATCCTCCTGCTTGGCTGCTAAGGGGCGCGACCTCCTATGATGGTATAACTTCTTCTTCCCCCAATTTAATTAGCATTTGGCTCTTGATTTTTTTTGTACATTACTTGAAATAATTAAATTATGAAATGGAAAGGTACGATAATAAAAATTGAATCATTTAAGTATCTGAATATTACCAAATAATTTTCGACTCAAAATGCTTGTAGATCCAGTACCACCCGATCTCCCGAGCCCCCTCCAAATCTGATCCCTTCGTAAAGCATATTAATTCACAAAACATAAAATCCTAAGAATTTAACAAACAAAATTGATTAATTAATATTTATGTTTTCCCTAAAAATATGTTTTGATGAGTAATTTCAAAATATTGAGGGATTTCAATTATATTATATTAAGAATGCACTAATAACAATGAATAAAGTCGTTGTACAAGGGATTTCCAAAGTAACACTTAGAGATCAGGTGTTACTTATAAGTCCATCTAAATGTCTTGCATTTAATACTTTTGAAATCTCCTGGTAATTTGAAATTTCCCTTTTGAATTACCGAGCCTAAAATAATCCAAACATTAGCCTAGAAAATTATAGCGATCAAGAATTTACGCATCCTTTAAATCTTAATTTCAAGCAAAGAAAGTCATGGAATTTGCTGTGAGTTTGATAAAAAGGAAAATTGAGTAGATAAAGACTTAGAAGGCTTGCTATTTGATTATAAATTATTCGTTGTACAAGGGATTTCCAAAGTAACACTTAGAGATCAGGTGTTACTTATAAGTCCCTCTAAATGTCTTGCATTTAATACTTTTGAAATCTCCTGGTACTTTGAAATTTCCCTTTTGAATTATCGAGCCTAAAATAATCCAAACATTAGCCTAGAAGATTATAGCGATCAAGAATTTACGCATCCTTTAAATCTTAATTTCAAGCAAAGAAAGTCATGGAATTTGCTGTGAGTTTGATAAAAAGGAAAATTGAGTAGATATAGACTTAGAAGGCTTGCTATTTGATTATAAATTTTTCTTTTTTTACATAATAAGAAAAAACAACTCTTAACTTTGATTTTTTGAGATTTCGATTGTGATCCATTATTATGAAAGAAAACTTATTGATGATGATTAAAAATTTATGCCAGCATACATATAAGTAAAATTTATTAATGCATACTATTATAAAAATTCTATAATGATAAAAATTAGGCTTATTAATCAAAATGTTTTTCTAACCAGACATTGAATCTAACTTTTCCCCCACAATTGAAAGTCGTTGTAATGTGCTACTAGACATTCCTTTTGTTATCTCTGTTGCTCAAATTGTTACTATATGTTAGTGAGACGTTAATGTTACCCACGTGTTTGCAAGTGATTGGTTGTTGAATTATTTTATTAGAAATAAAAAATTGAAAAATAAAAAATTGAAGAAGATGAAGAACAATGCATCTGATCTGGATTTTTCCTTGGCCCATTTCCAACCCTCCAATCTAATCTGTATTTTTCATTCTTTTTCATCATCGTCTTCTTTTGAACAAATCTGAGCACGATGGCAATCTGAGTTTGAAGAAATCCTAAACCCAATTTTCAAAAATTCACGCACTAAATGAGTAAGGCATTGAGGCGAGACTACCAGATGTGCGAGGAGCTAGGCCAGGGACGATTCGACGTTGTTTCCAGAGCTCACAACGATTACAACGTTTTTTTCCGTCAAATCGATTGACAAGCGAATTTTTCGTGTTGGGCGACTCGCTCGACGCCCAATCTTTGTTGACGGAGCCCAAGATTCTCAAGCTTCTTAACTCGCACCCCTACATCATCAATCTCCACAACCTCTATGAAGGAAACGCCTACCTTCACATGGTCCTCAACCTTTGAGACGCGCCCGATCTCTACTGCAGAGTCACGCTTCAAGTCTTCGCCCAGTCCTAGGCCGTATTGAATAACTGAGCTCATGCAAGCTGTCGCGCCGTTGTATGGTGGATCGGCGGGGGAGATCTTCGAGGCCGTGCTAAGAGGGAACCTGATATTTCCTTCTGGAGTTTTCAGCTCTGTCTGGGGTTCCGTTAAAGATTTGATGAGGCCTATGCGGTGTAAGGACATTTCTAGAAGGTTCTCGGCTGAGCAAGTCTGATTCTGGTCATGATGACGATTTCATTGGGCCTTTTCCCTGTGCCAAGATTAGTGAAATCGGATTCTTCAATGGAGGTGAGAGAGTTGAGATAATCTGTGACTTTGCAATGCATTGGGTGCTTAGAGATTTAATATAGAGATTTTTTTTTTCTCCCTGGGGAAGAAGCCATTTCCAAAAAGCCAGGAGGAGAACAAGGATGGGATGAAATCAGAGTTTGTGTGGGAGTAGAATTTAGGATTGGATTTTTTCTGAACTCAAAATCCCACTTCAATTAGATGAAAAAAAATTATGTTGATGATGAGGAAAAAGAAACATCCAGATTTCAATTGGTTAAATTTTTCATGTCTTGTTCTCTTGATTCATGTTTGTTATTCATGTACCAGAGAATATTACAAGATGAAGAAAAAGAAGGTGATGATGATGATGTTGATGAAAAAGAAAAAGAAGAAGAAGAAGAAGATGATGATGATGAAAAATTCATATTAGATTGGAGGGTTGGGAATGGGCTGAGGAAAACCCCAGATCAGATGCATTGTTTATCATCTTCTTCAATTTTTTATTTTTCAAATATTTAATTTTAATAATTTTTTTATAAAATAATTTAAAAACTAATCATTTGTTGACATGTACGTAACATTGATGTTGTCACTAACATAGAATAACAATTGGAGTAACGGATGCAATAAAATGGATGTTCTGGCAGTAAATTTGAACGATTTTCAGTTATAGGAGTAAACTGAGATTCGATTTTGGTTTGGGGAGCGTTTTGAGTAATAAACCTAAAAACTAACAACAAGAAAGCTTTGAATTCATCTACTAACTAACTAAACAAGGAAAGCAATCAAATAAATCTTACCATGGTAACAATATATATATATATATATACATATATACACTTGTACCAAATTAAATCAAACATTCAATATCAATAATTAGCAAAAAATAAGTATTTACTAATCTAGCTTCCCATAAACAACTAATATGTGAATGCAATCCTAGTAGTCATAACCTTGACTCAACTACTCACATGGATGAAAATATCGAACTTTATCGGCTAAATTTCATTTTTGTTCGAGCGGCACATAAGAGGTACACGTGCCGGGGGATGGGGCGGGGGAAGATATTGAGCGAAATTTCGAAATTTTTTCTTGTTTTAAGCCCATAAATCTCATTATTTGATTAAAACGATCGAAATAGGGTCAAATTTCAAGAAAATCGGACGTAAAACTATCGATTTCCAGTCGGGTAATGCCGCCGGGTCGAAAAACAAGAATCACAAACCCGCGAGAGGAAGAAAATGGCTATTAGAGTGCTAGTTTGTATACTTTATATATTATACGTTGCTTATGTTTTCAATTATGCTAGCTAGCCGAGTTGGTTGTGTCCTTTGCCTCAAAATTGAGGGTCTTGGGTGTCAGGACCCGTCCTCAATCCCTCAAGGATTAATGAGGAACGACCCTGATCCCGTCTGACACGGAGTGTCAGACAAGCAAAATTTCCAACCTTTGCCCTCTCGGGCTATCAGAATACGTCAGGATCCGGATGAGGTATATGATATCTCGGTCTCTGCTACAGTCCACGTCGCATTCAACCTGAAGGGTATTAAAAACAGAAAGACTATGAGTGGACAAAAATAAAGAGTTTATAAAAACATATTTCATAAAGACCTTTATACCCTTCACTAAAAAGCATGCATGCATAGTAAAACCATTTATCCAATCACATATGTTTAAACAACCATATTTAGGGTCACAGCCCCAAGTTCCGTAAATACAAGTCACACGGGCTCCTACCCAAAACCATTTACAGAAAACCATAACATAGTGAACATATGTGGGATCTCAGCCCAAATCCATTTATCATCATAAAACACACTTTCCCAAACTAATTGAAATCATGTTTATCCATTATATTTCATATCCAATAACCTGTCACGGTAAAATAGAGTTACGCGCGTGCTAACCGGGGTCTCAAACCCAAGTCTCTCCAAGTTCCACCTAGGTCAATGTTCGTAGATCAATGACCCTCCCTGAAGGTAACGAACCATGCCCATCCTGAGAGTAAGGAACCCTACTGGGGGGCGACTCCACTCAGTCAGTGCTCCGTGACTACTCCGGGGTCCACCCAGGCCAACGACCCTCCCCGGAGGAGACAATCATATATAAGGGATGGCATATGAAAAACCTTTTGAAATCATTCTTCAAACCTTTCAATGATTCATGCCCGGCCCCCATAAGCCGTCATGAACCATAAAATCCTTTCCAAGGGTTCATGCCGGTTCCCATAAACCGTCATGAACCATAAATCCATTTCAAGGGTTCATGCCGGTTCCCATAAACCGTCATGAACCATAAAATCCATTTGTAACACATAGCTGGGCCCTAGACCCGAATCCACATACAAACTAGACCTCCAGTCCGAATCGTAAACCAACTGGGCCTCCGGCCCGATGCCTCGTTAAATCAAATGGACCTTAAGTCTGAGAGTTCGTAATTCAAATGGGTCTCATACCCGAGTTTACCTTTTCAAATCCAAAATCATTTCATTAAACTATTTCCAAAACCATAAGAATGGAAAATCAGAGTAAAACCAGAAAACCTCGATTTACGTGCAAGCACGTAAATTACCTCGTAAAGCGTGAAACCATATAATTCACAATCATCCAAATCAACGTCATAGAATCATATTCATAATCTATATAAAACATTTATGCATGCATCACAGTTTAGAAATCAAGGTCCACGCATAGACCGTCCGAAGCCGCGACTCGATACGCGTGCCATAATCGTCTCCCTGGTCAATCGTCGCCTCTGGAATTCCCGAACCTATGAAAATTAATTTAGAGGGCTACTAACTACTTATATAACCCCTCACTAAAGCCCCGTAATTTTCCCGAATTTTTAAGTATTTTTAATTCCAATCCGAAACCTTACGATGCCCCGAACATTATCGAGACGGTGTCCGATCGACACGAAACCAACCCCAAAATGTTCGTTACATTGAATAGAGTGTTTCATATGTTGAACACTTTCCAAAATTATGGGCCACGTGCCCCAAGAACCTCACGCGCGGGGCACTGTAGCATCTTCTTCAACCCACAGTGAACCGGGTTTTCCTGGTTCCTGGACCGGCCGAACCGACCAATTAGAACGCTCCGTGACTCCCAAGGATTCTCTATAAATAGAGACGATCGTCCCACTTTTAAGGTGATTTGATTCAACGCTACTTAAGCTCTTGAGACTTCTCTTTCAAAGTTGACTTAATCATTGGAGCGTTCTTGGTCGAACAACCCCCCAAGGCCTCGATCAAAGCGAAAGATAGCTTACTGTTTGCTATTTGCAGGGATCTAGGAGACTTTGAAGAGTGATGGACGAAGCCCTACTTCAACAACTGGTGCTTTTATTGAGAGCCAATTGAGAAATACTCAAGGGGAGCTCTCATGATCGTTCATCGCTCTTCAACGTTGTTCGTCGTTCTTCAGACTTTTTTCATCGTGCATCTTACTTCATTCGTCATTCATCATTAATGTTCAATGTTTATCAATGTTGTTCATCGTTCTTCAGCTATGATCATCGTTCATTATACCTCGTTCATCGTTTATCGACTATGTTTGAAGTTTTTAAATGTTGTTCATCAGTCATGTTCATCATTCATTATACTTCGTTCATCGTTCATCGTTCATCGTTCATCATGCATCATAAATTTTCGTTCAATCCTCGTGATTCTGCATGGTTAGGGCGCAACGATCAATTCAATCATTTGAAGGTAGCGTTTCAGTCTTTGTAGCTTGGAATGATAGCAGAGCATGCATTTTTCCATAGAAGAGCATCAAAGCCTCCGCCTCTAAGAAGCATCCAAAGCCTTCACTCATGCGAAGCAACCAAATCCTTTACTCCGAAAAGTAGATAAAGCCTACGCTCATGCGAAGCAACCAAAGCCTTCGCCCATGTGACGTATCCAAGCCTTCGCTCCTGCGAAAGCATCCAAAGCCTTTGCTCATGAGAAGCATCAAAGTCTTCACCCTCCTCCCCCAAAAAAAAACATCCAAAGACTTCGCTCATAGAAAACATCAAAGTCTTCGCCCCTGTGAAGCATCCAAAGCATTCGCTCCAAAGAAGCATCCAAATCCTTCACTCATGTAAAGCATCAAAGCCTTCGCCCCCACAAAGTGCCAAGTTCTTTGCCCCCACGAAGCCTCCAAAGCCTTTACTCCTGCGAAGCATCCAAAGTCTTCACTCATGCTAAGCATCCAAAGCCTTTGCTCATGCGAAGCATACAAATCCTTCACCCCTACAAAGCTCCAAAGCCTTCTCCTCCATGAAGCATCCAAGCTTTCACTCCTGCTAAGCATTCAAATCATTCACTCATGCGAAGCATCAAAGCCTTCGCCCTCGCAAAGCGCCAAAGTCTACTCCCCAGTGAAGCAAACAAAGCCTTCGCGCATGCGAAGCAGCCAAAGCCTCTGCTCATGTGAAGCATCAAATCCTTCGGTCTTGCGAAGCGTCAAAGCCTTCGCCACCGCAAAGCATCCAAAGCCTTCGCCACCGCAAAGCATCCAAAGCCTTCGTTCATGCGAAGTAGCCAAAGCCTTCTCCCCTGTAAGGCATCCAAGCATTCGCTCTTGCGAAGCATCCAAAGCATTCAAGCATATGAAGCATCCAAAGCCTCCACGCAAACGAAGCATCAAAGCCTTCGCCCTGCAAAGTACCAAAGTCTTCGCCCTCATGAAGTATCCAAAGTCTTCACTCATGCGAAGCATCAAAGCATTCGCCCCCGTGAAGCGATAAAGTCTTCGCCCCCATGAAGCATCTAAAGCCTTTTCTCTTGCGAATCATCTAAAGCCTTCGGCCCTACAAAACGCCAAAGCCTTCGCCCCCGAAAAGAATCCAAGTATTCGCTCCTACGAAGTACCTAAAGCCTTCACCCTGCAAAATATCCAAGTGTTCTCCATATGAAGCATCCAGGTCTTTGCCATGCAAAGCATCAAAGCATTCGTCATGCGAAGCATCAAAGCCTTCGCCATGCAAAGCATCAAAGTCTTCGCTATGCGAAGCATCAAAGCCTTCGCAATGAAAAGCATCGAAGCCTTCTCCTTATCTGGCATCTAAAACGTCGCCATGCGAAGCATTGAAAGCCTTCACCATGTGAAGCATCCAAGTCTTCGCCATGCGAAGCATCCAACCCTTCTCCATGCACATCATCCAAAGCCTTTACAATGCGAAGCATCCAAGCCTTCACCATACAAAGCATTCAAGCCTTCGCTAGGTGAAACATCAGAACATTCGCCCTGTGAAGCATCCAAGCCTTCGCCTTGTGAAGTATCCAAACCTGTGCCTTGCGAAGCATCCAATATTTCGCACTGCAAACTACTGGGAAGCAATCCAAAGCCTTCTTTCGAGAAACACTCCAAAGCTTTCTTTCGGGAAGCACTCTAGATCTTCTTCCAAGAACCAATTCAAGCCTTCCCCATGGAAGTATTCCAGCCTTCCTCGTAGATGTAACGAACCGTCCCGAATTCTGAGATTAGATTAGTGACTAATCATAGATTAGTGACTAATCAAGGATTAGTGAGGTTAAATGGTGATTAGTTGAGTGAAATCGATCGGACGGTGTAAAATGACCGTTTTACCCCTAGGCGTGGGCAAAATGTTGAATTTTGACAGGAGGCACGTCCATAGACAGGTGACACGCCGAAATCGGACGTTGAACGGAAAAGTTATGGACATGGGAGTAAAATCGATTAAACGTACAAACCAGGGGTTTAATTAAAATAATAATTTAATATTGCAATCTGATATAAAGCTGAAATTAATCTAGACCCTTGGATGAGTGACAAGTATCACTCATCCCCACACTCACTTTCCCTAATTCATGGATCTTGCCCCCATTGGTTGATTATTCTATATTTTATTTCTCTCATGCAATCCTAGCCATTTATCCTAACTCCCAAATTTCAACTGCACCATTGATCCCATCTCTTCCCTTCTTTTAATTCTGATCAGACTTCCACACTCTCTCTCACTTTCATATTTTTCCCAAATAGTGAACACACAGACCAACGACTCACTCTCTCAAACAAACACTCCACAAGCTCAACACTCTCCCTCACTTAAGTCCTCCCCAGCCCCAGTTCAAACACGCACGTCCTCACCACTCTTCATCTTCATACTCCCTTCTCCAAAACCCGATCACCATTTATTTGTCACCCTCAAAACACACGACACAGCACACCACCCCACCACCGTAATTGCATCCTTGTTTTCGTATGAAAGACTAGTGAGAGACTGAGAGTTATGAGGACGACGCGATGGTGAGGCTGAGCAGCGAGGACACGGCGGCGGTGACTAAAACCTGAAAACCCGATAAGCCATTTTGTGCCCATTTTCGAAACTTCCCTTTATATCATGTTTGGATTGATTTAATGTTTTTGTTTTGGTTCTAGGGTAAAAACAAGTGCTATGGACGTGGTTTAGAGAATGGAGATGACCATAATCAGTGGCAGAACATAGTTGCAATGACCGTCGACATTGATGGATCAAGGAGGTATTGTCTCGTGTGGTTCTTGGCCTTTTGAGATTATAAAACGATTAGATAAAACTTTAGGAATTAAAAGAGTTGAAAAAACAGATCGAAAATGGAGAAAACCAACTGGTCTGGTCCGGTCTGGTCGAGAACCA